>KN484103.1:38009-65560 GCA_000787095.1 Periophthalmodon schlosseri
AATTAGGCCTGTCATGATAATTACTATATCCACTTATCGTTCAGTATATGAAAGTGGCAACAATATTTTGGGGAGTCAATATTTACCGTGTGTATATTTCCTTTGCACTACTGGGACAGTTTTTGTTATTTTTTGGCTTTTTTGGTTTCATTTGGCTATTTATTTGCAGCTCATGATTTCTTAAAAATATTGTACATTTAGAATAGTTTGTGTGGTTTAAATCTGCTGTTGGGTTAATGTGTCAGTGGCATGAATTTTTCAATAGTTTCAATATTATCGTTTATCATCTATATTTACTTTAGCAATATATCGCACTTCAAAATGTGTTATCATGACAGGCTTATCATTAATAACAAGAGAAAAGTCTTGAGGCTAAACTATGATATAAAGTGGGTTGATTTGTGTAAAAAGTCCAGTGTTCATGAGCAAGTGTCTTGAGAATGGCTTTGTAATCTTTATATAACTTATTTGCTGTTTTAAGCTCTTCCTAAAATCACACAACTGGAATGAGGGTTACAGTTAATAGCGGCGCCTGTGGCAACTTCCTAAATGAGGCGGAATGAATCTAAATATAGTATTACTTTCAGCCATATAGTAATTTTTTAAATCTTTATTTTTCTGAGTGCGGCAAAAAACACTCAACGAGACTATTCCTTTTTCTGGTTCTTTCTTTTCTTTATTTAACAGGACGTAGTGCCCTCTGTAACATAACTGCACTCCCATGTCCCCTCCAATGCCACAGAAAACATGTCCCCAAACACAAAGTAGTCCGATGCCCTTTGCTCTACCCTCCCCCTTACATTAGAGCTCCGAGCCTGAGGGAACCACCAGTACTGGACTCCTCATGCTTTTAATGGGCTTCTTCTGACCACCCACCACAATCTCTCCTCCGCATCTGCCTCTTTTCTTTTCTCCTCTCAAAATGAAGAAGATGCTATCTGCGAATAAATGCTTAAATCATTTCCTATTGTGCGGATGATAATAGGGGTTAACAACGTTTGACCTCTCAACGTGAAGCAATCACATGGGTGAGAACAAGTCCATTAAATTGTGTGAAAACTGTAAAAGTTGAGACAAATATAGTCTAATATAGCCTCATATTATTCTAGCATACATGTCAAAGTATCTACCCTTCTTTGTAAATAATTCAGCGTACAACATGAGAGACTTCAGAATATGTGAAAGATGGGATGGTTGCATGCGCAGCCAGGCTCAAAGCTGTTTAAATTTAAATGTGCAGCGACCTCCATGACTTTACAACACCCCTCTGTGACTTTGAATATTAAAATAGCACATTTTAAGGTAGCTGAGATTCACAAGTCTACTGTGTCCAGCAATATTTTCAGTATTTTACTCAAAAAAAGAAAAAAAAAAGAGAAAACTTTCATTTCTGTCTTATTGTATTATTAAGTAACCATCTTGTAGAGTAAAAATGTTTCTTCTGTGACAATTCACATAGGCCCGGGAGGATATAGTGGTCCATAATGGTGTGTTCTTGTGAGTTGATGCGGCGTAAGCTGAACAGCTCTGACAGTCTCTGAAAAACAGCACTTAGACGTCACTGACCATGCACCAGGACAATGCTTCTAGCGATGACTGTATTATTTTCTTTACAAAAAACAACATATTTTCATTTCTGATTATATCGTAGATGTTCCCCTGATGTGATTTTTTCAGAAAGCTTTAAACATTAAAAAGGTACACTGAAACCATTTTGTTTATGGTTGTATAAGCCTTGGAAAGGAAAGATGAACTGTATAATAAAACCCTCAGTACCTGTAGATTTGTGTAGAGACTAGCCTCTCTCCTTCACTGAGTCCACTCTTCACACTTGAGTCATTTGAGTGACATGTCCACACTGGTCTTTGTCCCAGCAGACAGTGACTGACACACGGCGTTCACAAACACATCCATCAATCCGACCCTCCCTCCACCATGTGCAATAGAATTCTGTTTACCAACATTTCAACAAAGTCAGCAGACCTCTGACAAAACACATTTAGAATATCCGTGTTTAGGCTTTGACTGTAATGAGTAAAGAAAGAAACTAAAGTCTTGCAGTCTGTAAAATATGATATCACAGTAAATGCCATCACATTTTCACTGTCTTGTACGTACTCTGTTCTGCATATTTCTGTTGTGCAGAATGAGCTGTCACCTCCAATACTATCAGAAACAAATGGCACAATCGATGGGATCGGCTCACTGAGCAAAACCTCAGTCCAACCCAATTGAAAGTCTACAGGCGCCAAAACTCACAGAGCCAATAGGTGCAAATGAAACTGAAAGTGCAATCACATAATTTACATGCTGTGGAGTGAATGACATCTATGTGTGTTTCACTAGATTTTTTTTTTCGCAAAACATATGATACACATTACATATTGATAAAACTTCTACAGAACAACACAGACATGATTACAGTTGCAACAATCAGCAGTCTCACCCTTTTATGATGGCACAGACTTTTAATATACATTTTAACCCCACAATGATTGACAATTGATTTGAAATTCTTTGTTTTTTTTGGTTGCTTTTACAAACCTTTGTAAATACAATATTCTCGTGCAATTGGACAACCAAAAGGCAAAGGCATGTTCCCTTCTTTGTTCTCTGTGAAGACTGGGGTCAAAGGTCATGTTAGTTCAATTACATTCACAGCTATTGTGTTTACAGATGCTCACTGATGACCCATGAAATAAGATTTACAAATTTAGCTGCCTAATGAGCTACGCTAATGTGTTCAGCTATTAGCATAGAAATAACTCACCCCACATTACCTCAAGACTGAATTGTACACACTAGTATTCACGTAAAGATCCTCTCTACCATTGACTTTGAACTGAGTTTAAGGATCTGTACATTCTAACTAGCAGGCATTACATTTTCAAAAAACTGTTTGTTTATCATTATTGCCAAGGATGTCCTGGTCAGATGAGCCAGTTCATTTTCACTTGTCTCTGATGAGGCATGTTACTTGATAGATATTGTGGTTTAGTTCCAAATACAGCTGCTCACCTTTGTAGCTGTCCTGCGGTCCGGAGTGGGATGTGTTCAAGGAAAATCTAAAAGACAAAAGCTCTGATAGTGTAATGCTATTTATTACAAAAACAGAGTAATATGCCAATTACAGACAAAAGGTCCGGGAGCTCTCCAAGCCAATGCGAGACACACCCAGAACAAAGAGCTTGTCATGTATTTATAGTTTCTATAGGAACCCCCCTTCGTAACCTAACTCCTACCTATGTCCGAAGACTTAAGCAGTTCCATATGTTCTATACATGGCATCTCAGTCTTAGGAATGTGCCTCTGAACCCTCTGACCGATATATGTTAAGCTCATATAGGGGCTACCGGGAGCACAAGGCTCTGATGGTGGAGACCAGATACCACAATATTCCATTAAGTCTACTATAGATATTCATAAGATGTCACTTCCTGTCATGCCAAGCTATGCTGCTTTCCTTCATCACAGCTCAATTACTTGTATATTATCCAGTGGGAAAGCAAATTGAGATTCCAGTTGAAGCTGATAATCTCCAGTGCTTCAATACCAGTAAGTGCACCTTCAGTTTTGCTGGGACTGTGGCACTATGAACTTGTGAAAAAACATCTACTGGCTGACTCTGGCTAAGTGCACCAGAGAGCTGAAAGGCAGCAGTCTTTATCCATTATGGATCATGTGGAGACATCAAGCCTTAAAACTGAACTTTCAACATTAGAATGCCTCATTCATGAACTTCTCCAAAGGTAAGCTAAACTAGAAGAGAGCCTTGCTGCCTTAGAACCCCCCTGTGATGCTCAAAATCACTCAGCTTCATAAACCTGGTGAAAGGGAAAGGGAAAAGAAGAATCTCCCTTCCATTATTTGAACCAGGTGCTGAAGAGTACTTCACTGATATGCAGAATGAAAATCATTTTTCTCCACTGGAGCTACTAGATGACTGGCCCACGTGTTCCTATTTTGAGCCTGGAGTCTCCTCAACAGCACACCCTGGGAGGAAACATCCTGCCTCTGCGATGTGCTTTCCTCCAACTGCATCTACACTGATCAAAGGCTCTTGGGTGGAAGAGAGAGGGCCACATCCTGACTCAGCTCCCAATGACTGCTCTCCACCACAGCTAACTGTGCCAGCCCAGCCAGCCCTGGAGAGTGTAGATGTTCAGGAGGGTAACAATGCACATGCCTGTCCTGGTTCTGGAAATCGTGACAATCTGAATCTACCCAGCAATTTTGCACTATATGATGGTGGACGTTCAAATGGTCAACCAGAAGTTCTTGTAATTGGAGACTCTATTGTCAGGTTTAGGAAACCACCCCCAGTTATTGTGCATGTGATGTTCAGAAGATCTATAAAACTAAAGACTGACTTTGAATACAACTGTGGAAAGCCTGGGCAAAATCTGTATCCTGTCTGGTCCAATTCTGTCGCTGAATTCCCATGGATGGAGAGCCCTTTAATCTTTTTTTTGTTTATTTGTTTTTTCTCTAAACAGTTGGCTACAAAACTTTTGCACTGTTACTGCATATGGTTTTATAAATAATTTTGATGCTTTTAGGGCTAATCCCAACCAATACAGAAGAGATGAGATATACCTATAATAATAGGGGGGACCCTTCAGTTGACTGGACATGCTCATTTTGTGATTATGGATCTACTTCAAATATTCTTGTGATAAGTAACCGTAGGACCTACCCCCGAAGGAATTGTAAATCATACAGTGATCAAAATAATTGAATTGTGATCTCCAGGAATGAAGTCAATAATACACTTGCATCTGATCAGAGTAATCAAGATATGTTCCTAAATTGGAAAGGTCTGGGTGTGATACATCTGAATATAATAGTCTATTACCTAAACTCAACTATATTGAAGTATTGGTACAACAAACCAACCCAAAGACTTTGTTAAACAGCAATATAAATAGTGAGGATATTTCTCTTGAAAATTGTAATGTTTTAGAGCTGATTGTTCCACTAAAGGAGGTGGAGTGACCATATATGTAAGGGATATTAACTAGGTTTCTATTTTACAGTCTGTATCGTTTACAATAGAATTTGAATTTTTGTCTCTGGAACTTTTACTGGACATAAATAAGATTGTGCTCATTGGTGTTTATCACCCTCCATCTGCTGTGATAGAAAAACTTGTAAATTTATATGAGTCCTCGGAAATTCTGCTCATGGGTGATTTAAATTTGGACTGCCTTTCTTTTGCCTCAGAGGAACTGAAGTCCCATTGCGCAGAGTTACATTTGGCACAGTTAATCTCAACACCTATCAGCCCTAATGTTAAAATTCAAGAAAAGTCAACCCTTATAGATGCAATCGTAACAAATAAACCTCATAATTTCCAAAGCAGTGGTGTCTTTCTCTTGGATGTTAGTGATCACTGCCCAATATTCTGCATCAGAGACAGATGCCGCCTCGTACAGTTATAAAAAGAAGCTATAAACACTTAAATGAGCAGCATTTTCTAAGTGATTCATATTTCAATAATCTGTCAAAAGTTTGTGCCATTTCAGACCCAGAGGAAGCCCTTAGTAAATGTATACACATTTTTAATGCAATAGCTGATATCCATGCTCCAATGCAAGGGTTAAAAGTAGAAACAAATCCGTGGTTTACAAGTGATGTTTCTGAATCGCTAAGATCTAGAGATGTTGCCTGGTCAAAAGCACAGCCCTCTAAATTTCCTACTGACTGGCAGATCTTCAGACAGCTGAGAAATAAATGTGTTATGACAATAAGTCAATAATAAGTCTGTCAGAACAAACTATTTTATAGACCATTTATCTCCTTTATCTCCATTAATCACTCCAGTTTCTGAAAAACTGTTAAAAACTTAAACAATGGCTTTAGATCCTCTTTACCCTGTAATATTTTGTTCAAGAGTATGATTATATCAGATAAAGACAGTTTGTGATCATTTTAATAGTCACTTTATTTCAGCTTGTAATATTTGATAGACAAGAATGTAGCAATTTGTTAACTGAATCGGGTCCAGTTAGTGGTCAAATTAATATGGGTGATACATTTTCTTTGAGGCAACTAACGTAAGTCATCCTTTCTCAAACTAACCAAAGGGGTGGCCCAAGGATCAGTTCTTGGTCCTGTTCTTTTTACTGTATTTATTAATAACCTTGTTTCATCTGTTGTCCATCTCTATAGAGATGACACAGTGATGTACTAGTTGCACCCTATCCAAGCTGAAGCATGTTCTTGCATTGCAAAAACTGCCTGGTTAAAAATAAACTTGTTCTAAACCCCAATAAAACTAATTCCATGCTCTTCGGAAGATCACAATTAGTTAACGCCACAGATTTCACTGTCATTACTATAGACAGTATCCAAATTGATAGTTTCATGCTACAAATACCTGGGGGTGTGGATAGATAAATCCCTCAGTTTTAAAATACACATTGACCATTTGAGTTATAAACTGAACATTAAACTTGGAATCCTTTACAGAAACAGACAGTGTCTCACAACAGAAAACAGAAAGAAAATAATCCAAGCAACATTTTTGTCTGTTTTAGACTATGGAGACATTGTTTATATGCGTGCACAAGTTTTAAAACCACTGGATGCACTTTAGCACGATGCTCTAAGGTTTATTACCATTGACAGCTTCTGCACACATCACGTCACAGAGACGTGATCAACACTGTCTAGTTTTTATATACAAAGCCATTTTAAAGACACTGCCTTTTTACTTAACGTCACTTTTAAAACCACAATGGTTTACACATAGCACTAGAGCACAGTAGCATTTTATATTAAATGTTCCATTTGTTAATAGTGAACTAGGTACTAGTGCTTTTAATTATTATGGTCCATACCGATGGAACTAAGTGCAAACATTGCTAAAGTGTAGGCAGTTTCCATCTGTAGAACGTTTAAAATGTATTTTAAATTCCATTTTAAATCACCAGTGTGATTGTTTTAATTGATTTTATATTCTGCATTTTATTGTATCTTATTGGCAAGATCAGGATAGCTATTACATATTTTAGCATCTCATCTATAAGTGGATACATCTTAGCTAACATCATGTCTCTAAGTCACACGTGTTACTGTTTGAAAGTGGCTTGTGCAGCCAGTCTGGTTTACAATAACTAGTATTAGTGGCCGACTGAGATGGGCGTTGGAGAAGGTGCCACTTAAGTCCAAGTCACTGCAGCAAGATAACGCCTTTGGTCTTTCTGTTTCAAGTTTTATTCATAAAAATATCAAGTAAGTGAATTCAGTTACACTAGCATCAATGGACGGAAGTGTTATGGATGAAACTACAATATACAGAGTTATTGTTTTAGAATAGAGAATCCATACAGGACAGTGCTGTGATGACATATATGAAGCACTGGTTCTATGAATGTGATCAAGATGTGACTTTGGGGTCCCTTGTGAAGCAGGCCTGCAGAGGCTCTCACATGACTCCTGAACTTGTATAATGGATGTGTTATTTAATATTCCTATGATGTGCCTTCCTTGGCCTGTGTGCTTAGGCACAGAGTTCAAACAGACTCGCAGAGGTGAAGTCTATGCCCACATCATAAGAACCACCCAATGGCTGCTCCAGAAGTCATCTATTTTTATAGTGCAAAACAACAATGTGCAATATTTCCTAATTGATTCACTCTTATCTAATCAGTGATTGAAGACTCAGTCTGTACTCAAACTATTTTATTTACATTTAAATACCTACTTTTAATTTAGGTATCCCAACTTAAACTGCAAGAGACTGGTACAATTCATCTTTAATTTATTTTGTGGTTAAAAATGTTTTCTAAATCTAGATTGCATTTGTAATTGTGTAATATGTTTTGGTAGTAGATACACTGTTACCAAATCTGTAAGAAAAATGGCTTTATTCCCTGTACAAGTTATCGCATAAGAAAGCTATAAATACAAATTGGCCTATAAACACATCAGCAGGGCTTTTATAGCTCACGTCGGTGATACTAAAATAAAGTGTTATTGATTAGCCTGGCCCACAGAGCTGAATTCATTTGCCTCTTGATGTTTCTTCTGCTTCAGAGAAAACAGAAAATCACTTCTTGAAATCTGTGATACCCATAATGCACTTGGCCCAGCTCTTGTATTTTCTTTACTGTAAAATTGCCTTGCACTTGTCTCCCTGTACACTTGTCATGCTCAGTCCAGTCTTGGGAGGATAAATTGTAGCCATTCTTCAAGTGGTGCAGTGCTGGGTGTCTGCGAAAGTCAATAGGCTGCTAATGACATGCTGTAAGAAGTGCAGGTCTAGGGTCAGTATTGGAGATATATGTAACAGGTTAATAGAAATGCATTGTTTTTTAAGAACCAAATAAGTTATTTTGTTGTTATTATTTGATCTGTGTACCTGTGATGCTGTGAGAGTTTGTTTTGGTGTTGCCAAGCAACATATTCCCAGAGCTGTGCAACTTTCTCTGATGTAAGATACACTAATTTTGGGTCCAGACAAAAGTAGGTTAATTGTAAATCAACTGTTTTGCTAATTTATCAACGTCTTTAATAACTGTTACTCTGTTACTAATTTACTTTTACTATGTGTAATATTCTTTGCCAGAGAAGACATGTTGGACCCCTCATACTCACAGCAAATTGTGCCAATTTCTGCCATTTCTATTTGTTAAACAGGTATGATATTTTTGATCTATTGTATTGTGGCCTATAGCCGATATGTAACTGTTAGAAATGTACAGTACCAGTTAAATGTAGTTCAGTTGTGTTTACATTTGAATCTGTCATATTTTTGAATGTAGTGTATTATTGTTATTTGAAATCAAATGTATATATTTAGAATATGAGAGCTGTGCAACAGAGCACATACATGTTGGACCCCTCATACTCACAGCAGTTTGTGCCATTTGTATTTGTTAAACAAACCTGGACTGAGCCTCTGTCATCTTTACCGCAACATCAAGAACACAACGCAGAGCCATTTCAAAGGGGGTGGAGCGGTTACCTTTAGTATTTGCTCAGAGCTTACATGGGGTTAGCTTTCACTGTTGGAGGTGTAACTGCTGCCACTTATGACTTGTATGATTTAATCTGTGTAAATACAGTCATTTTTGTGTTTTAGTATTGAAATAGAAGAAGCCTATAACTATTTTCGCAATTTGTATTGCAAAAAATATTAATATCAAGCATTTGTGTTTAGAGAGATTACTTTTGGAGTCTGTCGCACAAGATAAAAAATAAATTCCATGGTTAATTTTACTGCACAATATATTTCATCATAGTTTTTGTATTAATAATATAATAATATTTTTACTGATAAAAACAAAATTAAATTAAATTCATTTGAATAATTACTTTATTGTATAATTGTACAAAATACATTTTTGTTGTCAAAATTACTTCTTTTGGAAAAATCTAAATATAAAATTGTCTTTACAGAACACATATACACAATTTTATTTTTTGAGCTTTTAACCATGTTATATTGTCAGGTTGTATCAAGTTGTATTTTTACTTCCTTGGCGCTTGTTTCATGGATCAATTAATCCAAAGTAAAAAAAAAATTCTCCATTCATATTTTGCCTGAATTGTTGCGCGTCACAGATAAACCTCCGGACTGCACAGTTTTATGCCTATAAGCCATCACCACACTAATTTTGTGGTCAAATTGCGTTCACAACAAACACATGGCTCTATTAGCATGGCATTCACAAAGGATAAGGATTTAGTTATTTTCAAATTGTTCATTCCAGTTGCTGACAGCAGAGGGAGCTTCAGCACCTAAATGCCTCATTGGAAACAGAGGTGATGTTTATGAAAGTGTTAAAATAAATAACTATGCTTAGCTATTCTGCATAACCACTGCTATAGTTTATTATTGTATTGCTATAGTTCATTATTGTACCAGAGCTCATGTGAAGACTGTGCAACCTGCCAAGAGGCCTGGCTGGCCTGTGCCCCAATGAAGAGGCGCTGAGTCTAAACTATGATGGCCTCCCACTATAGTATGCCTATAAAACTCATTGTATAGGCGTAAACATTGAGTCTCTGCCTGGGAATGTCAGTTGCACAGACTCTGTGTACAAGTATTGCTCTTCACTGGTTGATGAAGTAAATTCTTCTTTGAATTTCATCTCTGGGTCAAGGTTATTCTTTGTCTTAGCAGAAACTAACAAACACGAGAGGAAAGGGCTGTTTTCCTCAACAAAAGTATATTTTGAAATGCAGATTGCATTTATTTATGCAATTATTTAAAGTGACAAAATGTGAAATACCTATCCCAAAGTGACCAAACCTATGTTTAAAAGGTAGTAAAAGCCACAAAAACACATATGTGTTCTGTAATGCCTAAGACTGCCTGAGGAAAAGTTGCTCTTGATGAATGACGCACATGCCCATAAGACAGTGTGGTACTTAAAGATGAAGGGTGAGAGGGCGGGGTCTGCCTCACAGACTGAGAGCACTGAGCAGAGTGGGAGGATATGTCTTACACAGCTTTATAAAGTGTCAGGTCATTAGTGCTAATGATGGAGCGCTGTCACCCGCACCACAGTTGTAATTTTACTGCTACTATCTACTGCACTAGTGCTCTGATTGGTGCCCATCTGAGTGGCTCCAATGTGTTACACTGGCTACAATATTCAAAAGACTGATATGTTTAGGAAGATCTGGAAATTTGGTAAATGACACCTGCCATCAACAATGCTGCTCCTGCATTTCAAAGTGATGGCAAAATCGGGGCCATTGCCATAGCAATAAACAATTCAGAACTAAATGTTACTGCTTTTCATTAGCCAAAAGTCCTCAAAATAGCATCTATAACAGGAAACTGAAACTCAAGAATTGACATTGCCTTTTGGTGGTGATCAAACAAGCTCCCATGTCAACTACTTTGTAAATAAACTTTTGGTACCCTGATGAATGGTCCTGTCACAATAATTACTATATTGACTCATCATTATTTGAACGAGAGATGACCAAAATTATTTTGAATTATTAATTACCTGCATGATATCTGTCACTACATCCTGGTATTCTCATGAGACCTGTCCATGTGTAATGTTAACAATATGATGTCTATGTATAATGTAAACGATGTGATAAACAATAGCAAAAATGTGAAAGCATAATGGAGGAAAACCTAACCCTCCTGCCCTTTGTACCTGCTCATCTCTGCCTCTCTTTCCTCTCTTTTCTGGAGTGAGCTGTAAGCCGGAGACAATAGCTTTAAATGGGATTATAAAGGGCATTGGAGACATTTTCACGGATCACAAAGCTAGCCACGGACAACTCCAAGACAAGACATGCTAACACGGGTGCAATGTAGCTTCCTGTTACAAAGTGCTGACCGCACATCTTGCACGTAATCAGCCAAGGGACTATGGGACCTAAGACAGGGGTCAGCGAGAAGGTCCAAGTTTCTCGTCTGTAGCAGCAAAACACCCAAACCCAATTAACGGCCCATTTTAGTCAGGCTTAATTAGCTTTGTCAGATGTATGGCGGATTCATTATGTTTCTAATTAAGTTGCTATCAGACCCCAATAGGAATAATGGTGCATGCTACATCAGAAAGGGCGGCTCTGTACTGCAAGCTAACATGATTGTGAAAGTATCCTCTGGCAAAGTTCCTGAGTGGGTGGTATCACAGAAGAGACTAGCACAAAAGTGGAATGATTGAGCTTCATGTTTACATCGAAGATAATGTTATAAGGGAAAATAACTTTTTTTTTTTTTTTAACTGGCTTAGATAGCAAAGCCTCCATTGAGTGGGTGGTGAAGGTTTCAAATGGAGATAAATGTTGGCCTTAAACACTTATAATAGTGTTTAATTAATGGTACTTAGTTACGTAAATGAGGTACTTAAAATAATGAGGCTTTTCAACGCTAATTGCAGTTGTAGAAGGTGCTTTTAACAGCTGAAGAGAACTATTAGTGAGCTATATGTAATGATACAAGCTATACGATGTTTCTTTGAATGAGGACTTCACTTTTATCTTTAAAGTCATCATTGCAATCTGGTTCATTCATGAATGGTCAGTGATAGAATACTTAGTTACTAATAGCAAAATCAATCCACAAAATGGAGAAACTCACATCCATCCAAAAAAAAACAAACAAGGAAATATATGAATACCAAGGAATGTTGCTTTAGCCTTTTGTTACAATATGAATTATACACAATATACATGTTTACAAACGCTGATTGTTGAAATAAAGTAGAGAAAATGGCCAAACCACCCATTCACTGAGTGTTTTGACAGTTGTATTATTTGTGGTCCTGACTCCATGGTGGCAGTGTCTTGTGTGTTCTCTCCCCAGTGTAAATCACTCATTCTCAGATCTCATAGATATTTTAAAGCAAAATGCCCTTAAACAAAATAAACCATCCCGTGCAATATTCACTTGAGTGACAGATAAAGTCATGCTTAAGATAAAGGCCAGAGGCAGCCTCAGTCGCTGTAGTTTGAGTGTTTGTGACAGGTTGGGGTGTGCACAGATATTACACTGTATCTCATCTCTCTGTTGGTTGTGTGTAGGGTTCTGAGTGCACACAAATATCTTCTACATTTTGAATGGAGCAAAAACAAAAACTTAAAACTACTCTTTAAGATCAAAATTCAAAGCACTAATCAAAGCACTATTTCTGAAGTTCACAGAAAATGTCTTTGAGTCAACGCAGAAGCTTATTGTTCATTTATTTTGAAATGATCTAAATATTGATATTTATTGCAAGTATATAGGGTAAACATTTCATGTATAAAACATGAACCTACTGGTTCAGTAGATTTTTGGCAGAAGCTTCTAAACCAAACCATAGATGGGAATACTTGAGTTCTCAAATCTAACACCACAAATAGTATGTTGAAAATTGATATTGTAGTATCTTAAAGACAAACAACAACATAAAACAAACAAAGAACAAACAACAAATAAAAAAATTAACTAAATAAATGATGCCTTGTGCTCTAAAATGCCGTACATTTTGCCATGTATGTACATTTTGCCTACTAGACTATGAATACATTTGTACCCACACCTCTTCATTGCTACACACAACTCATGAACTGATACCAAGAAAGGTGTCCTCTCATCAACATTATCTCCCTCTTTTTACCCACAATGCATTGTGTGTCTGCTTTGTGTCCTCTATTGAACACCAGCTTACAGAAACACAGCATCCCGGGCGAACCAAATCAATAGCAATAGGCCAGTGATGGTGACCAGTGGTCCAGGCAGCGTGCTGTAATGACTGGACCTCCTCTTATCAATGCTGGATCAATGCCACAGTATGAATGGGAAACACATTGTGGACAGCAGCAGAATATATTATCCAAAAACACTGCATCATTGATCTCATCTAAGTGTTTTTCTTTCTATGATCTTTTTCTATATATACTCCCATTTATCTGCAACAAGATGATGAAAATTATCATGATGAGTCAAAATGGACTGAATGTTGATTCAATTCCAAGTTCCAAGGGTTCATTTAAATTTAAAAGAAAATGGTAAAACTTTATTTTTTAAAAGCTGCAACCATGCACAAAGTAAATGGACTGACCTGCCTGTTTTTGGATGTAAGGGTACCCGAGTGCGGAATACCAAACATGCAAACACAGAGAGAACAAGCAAATTCCACAGAAAGACAATCTCCGCTCTGGAAATCCAACCTAAGATCTTTTTGCTGTGAGGGGAAAATCTTAACCACTGTACCACTGTGTCATTTAAGTCTGGATTCAATTCGCTGTGGATGCAAATTGGACTTTTGAAACAAAATGTTTAAAGAGTAAATTATTAGTTTCAGTACTTTCTGTTGATTGTGAGCTACTAATAGAGTTCTGTGTGTAAGAGCATTTACCCCTGAATTAGATGATAATTTAGGTCTACACCTATTGTATTTTACTATCACAAGAAAGAAAAAAATGCCATAGCAGAGGTCTAGTTTGGAGGTGTGACCACTAATTTCTGTTTACACTCAACAAGACAAATCACTCAGTCTTTAATTGTGCATTCGTCTTGCTGGGCACTTAGCTCTGGTAGGTGTGTGTGTGTGTGTGTGTGCGTGTGTGTGTGTGCCTGTGTGCATGTGTGTGGAGAGCTAGAGGGATTTTATTTTACCGTCTAGTGGAGCAGAAATTTGGGAGCTGGTTGGAGCACAGTGCTGCTAGGAGACTTTACAGGAGCTGTATGTTAGTTCCTTTTGGGAATAAGACATTGGGAAAGATGATTGGCTGGAGAGACCAAAACCGTCTATCTTTATGATTTCTTCTGGTACATTCTCTTGAATATGGCTTTATTATCTTAGGATAACAATGTCAGATAGTTGTCGTACACAGGGCTGCAGCTATTGATTATTTTAGTAATTGAGTAATTATTTACTTTGATTAATCTAGTAATCTATACATTTATTACCTTCCATAAAATATCCTTAAAGTATATTACTTTGTCGTTTTTTAAGTTATGGTTCATAGTTAAAACAAATAAATTTTGGGTTTTGTTTTGTTTTTTTTTTTTTAAATAACACATTTATTCTTAATTGCACATCAATATATGACAATAATAACAAGCACAGCAATGGTTCCATGAGTTCCATTCACTTCAGTTTCACATGGTTTTAACAAATTATTATAATTAAATGAATCATCAAGGCAATAAAATAAGAATCAAAGCTTTTTAGTAATCAAATTACTCGATTTACTCAATTAATTGTTTCAGCCCTAGTCGTACATTTCATATTGCTTACAAAGACTTAGAGGAACCTCCTTTCCCTGGAATGGTATTAAACTTACCTATTTTGCATTCATTCAATTACACATATTTTGAGTGCTAAAAAATACATCTAAAACATGCATTCTGACCTGTAACTTGGTGTGGTAATGTCACCTTCTTCTCCTCATCGGGATAGAAAGGTTTCATGCCATACTGTGGAACATTTCAGGCAAAGAAATAACATCTAAAGGCAAGTGGTGGACACAAACCCAATATCAACTGATCCAGAAGAACAGTGCAGCCATTGGCAAGTGTTAGTAGCCATGTACATTAAAAAAAAAAAAAAAAAAAGCACTGTTTGACTGGACAAACATTTTCCCAATATCTTGAACTCAGTCTTGTATTGGTACTGTATTGGCACATACTGTTATTGTCTATAGAGACAGCGATATATGTGATCAGGAGCAGAATACTTTAGAGAAATGTTTATAATTACAGAGATTTGTCTCAATCAATATTGTACTGATGCACACAACACACATCTCAAACAATTCAAACATGGTTACGAAATAAATAAAGATTTTTTTTTTATTTAACTTGTTTGGTTGAATAAATAGGTACTCTTAAAATTGCACTATGTATCTTTTCTGGTGGAGGATTAGCCACCAGCTTGTCTCCACTGAAATGTCAGATCTGCGGGGGGGGGGAGCGGCTTTTTGGTATTTTAAGCAATTAATATACCTGTAAATGATAAAAGGCAAGGCGCAAACATTTAATTCCATATTGTGGAACATTCAAGGCAATTTAAAGCATTAACATCTCCATCCATGGACACGAGCAGGTGCTAGATTGACCAAAAAATGTACATGGTGCACCTTTATATTTCAACTCTAAATGGGAGTTAGCTACGGAGCCCCGCAAGGGCTCCGGGTGAGGATTTACATAAAGAGAATTCTGAGAAACTGTCACTTGATCATGAGAAATTATCTCATGATCCTGTAAAACTTTCTTGCATTGAATGAATGAAGATGTAGACAGGGAAGGAAATCCTCCACTCTCCATCGGCACAAGAAGCGGCCACACACAGAGCCACTCCTCCTCTGGACAAACAACCAACTGACGCACACTCAGCACTAGAGCCCACACTAGGACACAAAGACGGTCTGCAGATAGAACAAGGAAAGTGAGCATTGAATCAACTGAATTGTGGGCCTAGAGACCCACTGCCTCTACTGCATGGAATGCGGCACAGGCGTGGTTACGATGCTCTCTCCTTCCCTGTTGACCTCTTCATTCATTGAATGCAAGATATTTTCACAGGATCACGAGATACTTTGTGTGGGATCGTTTGATAATTTCTTGGGATCACGTGATCATTTCTCTGGATCGCAGGATAGCGTCTCAGGATTCTCTTTATTTAAATCCTCACCCGGAGCCCTTGCAGGGTTCTGTATTAACCTATATTGGGCATACTGAAATGATTAAGAAACTTAAATATACCAAATTATATTTACGTTACAGCCAATGTGTCCTCAAAAACTTGTAGCAAACTTTTTCTTGAGTATAAGTTATAGAATATTCACAACGTGTACACTCTCCAGTCTCTACTCTGCTTCCTCCTGCTCCTCAGTGTGACTCAGGTGATGCATCATTCATGGCCAGATGTAATACATTGATTTTGTGCTTCTAAATATCCCGGCTGTAGTGAATAGCCCGGCCTATTTTTCTGTTTTTCCAAAAGAAATAGAAAGCTCATTACTGTAGGAGATGTGAGAGGCTGACAGTCTGTGTTTGTAGCCTGCATGTCACATCTGCAATTTGTATCCACCATTCACCGAAGCAAATGTGAGCACTGAAAAGGGTTTCTCATCCTAGCAGGTCACAAAGTCAAATGACACTGTAGTGAGTAAAGAACATAGAAAAACTACTCTGACCACACACATTTTAAACACATTTTATATTTACTTTAATATCAATCCAACATTGACACAGATGGGTTTTATATTAGAATGTTTTGAAACTGCTCTGCTGGCTATGTGCAGACAGAGAACAGACATTTTAAAAGAAAATCAGTATTCAATATTTTTGGATATTTCATTCAGTAGAGAGATATATTGATATTTTGGTATCAATCTGCCTATCACTAACTGACATTAAGTCATAAATTTCAGCTTTTGCACTGTAGTAGGCACTATGGAGTTCTACAGGCAACAGAGGCTGTTTTTGAAAAATCTTCTGTCCCTCGTGTTATGAACATCTTGAACACAGCAGGGACTGAAAGAAGAAAATGAAAACAGAAATTAACTTATGTTTTATAATGAACTGTACTGTGTGTTTTTATGCTTTACACTGTGCTGTTTTATATTCTCCTCCTAATGTTTCTGGGGGTGCGTAGTCAAAGAAAAAAATCAGCCTTGATAGGCAATAATGATTCTATTTAGTGGATGTACCCAGCTGTTTCTTTATCTTAACTGTTAGTTGAACTTAACCTGTAGTATTTTGCAGAAGGGAATGGAAAATACTTAAATAAAAATACGAATGGTAATTGTGACTGGTCTGGCAGGGATGTTCTTCTGAAGAGGCAAATGGCCTTTGCATCCCCCTCACCTGAAATCAGTCAAAAAATTAAATGTACAAGCATAGAAGATGACAACACTGTTTCACAAAGTGCATTATTCTGAAATGAAGTGATTTATAGCGGTCAATTAGCCTCAATGAAGAAACATGGAAACATCTTACTAAATATAGCAGAGAGTGTGTGAGCGGCGCTGTAGCTCATTTAGCAGCCGAGCAGTGGTGGCATTAGGCTCAGTGACAAAACGAGCACAGAGCTAAGTGCTTCACACTCCAAAGGTCAGCAGCCTGTAGTGACTGAATATTAGCTTGTGTAGCAATAATGAAATCAATTAGCCACGTGCTATGTGACAGGACGCACAGTTGTAAATGACAAAATGGATACTTCAGACTCTGGCCACTTGTATTATTGTAAGAATGGACCAATGCCTTTATAGAGATATGGTACTTAGTGGGATTCTCAATCTCATAATTTAGCATGATGAAGCTGTGTATCATAGCACAAGGGTTATCAAACTTTTCAGGCCTGGACCCGCAAAATAACCATGCAACTGACTAGGGTCCACCAAAATCATTGGTATCGCCCATTACTATAGTGCTATACTTTTTATTATATCATCTCATGACCCCCAGGTTAGTGCCCCGCGCCCCCCATTTTGGGAACCCATGTCATAATGCATTTAAAACAACACAAAAAAACAACAACAACAACAAAAAAACACTGATTTATAATAATAGTTAGTGTCTCCTTCACTAAGTTTGACTTTGTAGCTCTAGCCTTGTGTTAAAAATAGCCCCATTGTATTGAATTGTACTGTAGACGTTTATTACGGCTGACATTTTCATCCACCAGCAGCAGTTGTATTGTGCACACTTCACTGGAGCCCCAAACGATCACTTTTATGCTTATACAATGAAACCAGAACATTACAAATTGGCCAGAACAATACAAACAAACTGAATGTGACACAGCGTTCACTTATATTGATTCCACGCTCTGTCAGTTGCACCAGGGCCCTGTGAAACTCCTCAAGCATTTTAATATCACTGTACATCAGAGAGCGCTAAGGCCTATTCATACTGACAGCTCATTCGTCTGGATATAAAACAGTTTTTAGGTTGAGACGTAATATTTCACTATATGAAACAAGTGGCAACAAAAGTCACTTTGTTAGCTGAAGATATGGGTTTTGAAATGTCTGAGTATGACAGAATCTGCACGTTGACCCTTTCAGTGGAGTGTTTGTGATCAATTGTCTTGAAGATTAAAAAAATACATCTCATGTGCTTCCCATTTGATGAGATGTCACTAAAGCATTTTCTTTATCTTTGTGTATAACTAAGAGTTCAAAGCAACATAAGATAATGTTATGGATACTTGAACTCCAGGAGGCAGAGAGATCAGTGGTGCAATGAAGGGAGTAATACACATATAACTATACATAAGGATGATAGAAGGAAAAGAGAGTGCATTTATATGAACGGCTTTCAGAGGCTTCTCAGGCATAAGGTACCCTGCATGACGGTGATTTTATTGAAAACTAGGCATGCCTGCAGGTCTCAGTCCATTATGTTGCCCTTTTAGTAAACACATATTAAAGACAAGTTTTGTTTTGTCAGTGAAATATGTTTTCTTTAATCAGTTTCACAATGTTGAAAGTTGTGCTCAAATTGACCTGTTGACACAAGCCACTAAACTGTTACTAAATCCATTTGTTGAGTCACTCATCATAGCACACATTGGTATAGGAGCAATCGTGAAGCATGTCACATTTCACCTCAATCATAAGTCCGTATTGTCCCCAAAAGTGATTCCATAAATCTTAACCTGAATAATGGTCTATAATATGGCATTATAGTGTGAAATATAAACCCTATTTATTTATTTATTTATTTATTTATTTATTTCCACTTTCGTCCTTTATTTTCTGATCTATCTTCATCTGTGACTTCATCTAGTCATCAACTTTTTCAGCTATGTGAGTGTTATCTTTGTATAAATATATTTACATTTTTATAGTATATTTGCGGTGTGTTTATGCAATACCTTGTTCAGATCAGTTCTTTATTACAGTTTAAGTCTTGCACAGCTCTGCATATGACACATGCAAAAATGTAATTGCACATGAAATTGCATATGTGCCACTGGACATACTTTGTGCGCTTGTCGGTTTATTCCTGGTTGTTTTACAGTGTATAATGAGAGCCTTGCAGATTTGGGTCAGTGCCTAAGTCCAGTCCAGTGGGACAGTGTGACAGAGAAAGTGTTGAGGAATTCAGACGAGTGGGTGTGAGCGGTCAGCAGTGGTCAGAACATGGATTTTCCCTCTGTTCTTATGGCCGTCTGACCAACCACCGCTCCTGGACACCGGCCTTATGAAAGCCGACCTTCCACATCCAGTGCAGTGGTTCTCAAACTTTGGTACAAGGGTCATGGGTGGCACAAATAATCTTCTGAAAGTGGTGGTGGTGGTCTGCATGTTTTTTTTCTTGGTTTTTTTATAGAACAAAAGATTATTGTCCGCCAGTCTCTCTTTCCGCATTTTCCATGTGGGAGTGTTAGGTTCCTTCCACATTTTCAAAATTAGCTGGGTGGTCTGTATGGTTTTATTCTGGTTTAGTCCTGATTTCTACACATTGAGTGCTATTTTAAATTGCATACTTTAATTTCTGGTATAATGTTGTATAATGATTGGATTTGATAAATTCCTTACTTGGTCCTGGTTTAGTTCTGGGGCATGCTTGGTTCAGATTTGGTTTAATTCTTAATTTGGACACAGAGTAGTGATAATTAGACCTGAATCACATATTTAATAGGTTAGATTGGTAATAAATAAAACTTGAACTACTTTGTATTTTAGTCTTGGTTCAGACTTGATTTAGTCCCAATTTAATCCTGATGAAGCATCTTTTACATTTTATTTAATCCCATGGCATAAGTCCAGAGCACTTTGCAGAACAAACGTTGATTTAAAACACAGTTAGATCACAATAATTGCTGGCATTTCCATCTGCTGTTCCCAGGCCGGTCTATGTGTGCCTAAAGAACACAGGCCTAAATGTCAGTGCTCCATCTTCTCCACAGAGGTGAGGCACAGGGCACAGATAGAGCACAGGCACCCACTCACCACAGACACTTAAGGCTGTTAGACCAGGGAACACACCACAAAATGATACAAATTAAAGCACTTTGTCTAAATGCAAAAGCCCAGCACAAGCCTTGCTTTTAGCATGATTACTTCTGACATGACATCTTTTAAAATCAACATTTAGTGCAGTTAAGACTTAGGTTCTCAAACTTTTTACTTTGATAACCAGCAGTGTTCTTGCTACGTGTCAGTGAATTTATCAACTAAAATAGGTCCTATATTTTCTTGAGCTAAATCAATGAATGAAGACCGTGTCATTAAAATTTAAATTACTCCTCATCTCTGTAGCCCTCGGACAAATTATTTGACAAATATGTTCTTTTTGTGACAGTCAGTCTGCCTCAGCTCCTGTGGCCAGTCTCAGACAGTGTTTCATCAGAACAGAAGTGCAGAGCGGTGCTGGCGGCCTCATTGGAATAATTGGAGTACTTTGAAGTGTGCTCTGGAGGAGAGGTGCTGTAAAGGTCAGGGTTGGAGGCATCTTAGAGTCGCGACATAAATTCAGTTTGTATCAATAATATCATTATTACCCTTTTGTTATGATGGAGGGAGCATTCTATGCGGCATCCACAATAGTCTCTTTGAACTTCTGCTGAATTGTTTGAGAAAGAACACGTTTTGTTCACAAACTGACCTCATGCAAATATCTGTGTCTAATTATTGATGCTGATATCCAGCGCCTTCCAAACACCAAATGACTGGAATAATAAAGTACTGCTCTGACCTTTACAAGTATATTTTCAGACTTGATGATGCAAAATAAGAATTGCTAATTCAACTCTGATGTGCAAATGAGTGCAGTGAAATTAATTCTCAGGGTGAGACGGCATTCTCAGCTCAAAGCCTTAAATCTCATCAACATGTTGTATTAATATTCCTTCTATGTACAACTTATTAGTAAGAAATGCTTTATTTAATTGTGTTTTTGTTTATGTATTGTTGTACTAAAGACTGCAATAACTTTTATGAACTCTATACATGCGACACATTGAAATGCTTAAGAAGAGTACATATGGTGGTGCCATAGTCTGGCTCTCCATGTGTGCTTTCAAAGCCAACTGAAAAGCACTGGAGGCTGCCTTCAACTTTTCTGTTCGGCAGCTGAATGTGTGCAACTTTGACACAAAGGACCTTGTTACCTTTTGTATCAAAAGGGAATAATGCATTTCCTGTATGTTGCCAGAATAGTGTCCACTTTGCTACTTGATTTTCTGGTCAAACCTACATAGTGCCATTCCTCTTTTATTGGACCATCCATCCAACATATTTAACTGCAGACATTTTAAAGCATCTAACCCAATGATCTGGATAGCTTGATAAAGTTTGACGTATTTAACTTCGCTAAATGCTTGTGTTGGTTTTAAATGTTCCCCTTTTCTTTTTGAATTTTCTTGGATGTGGAACTTCTAAAAGCAAACATGCAACTAAACACATCAGGTCTGTTTGCCTTGAAGCAGGAACAGTCTGATGGAACTCTGAGGGTATGGAGCTTAGTCTAGTTTCCACAAATGAGTAAAGTTTCCATGAATTCCAATGTAAATACTCATCTTAAATTATGCTAAATTTTAGTATCTTAACTGCAAATCAAGTTGTCAGTCTACATCACATTTATAAAGAATATGTGTCACCTTCCCTGACATCGATGAAATACAGCTGTACCATTTCAAAGTGCTCATAAAAGTGGAGGTATGTCTGGCTCTGGCTCTATAGCAGACTCTGGTGTGTGCTAAAGTGTTCCTCATAAAGTCTTCTCTCCGCCTCGTCACGTCCACTGTCTGTTCCTCCATGTTTTATCTGTCTGACATTTGCTATGACTTTTAGCTGTGACATCACCAAATCTCCACATAAGGATATTTGTCAGATTACTTTTGAACAAATATCATTCAATTTAATCATTCAATAAATCAGATCTGAGCCAGACAAAATCAAGTAATCGGGGAGTTTTGGTGGAGAAAAACTTCTACAACTTCATCTATAATCATTTCAGTATATCTGTCTGTCATCACCTAATCTCCAATTATTTTTGTTCTGTTCATTAAAACCTTTACTGTATAAATGTTTAGAAACCACTTGAAACAAATGTAAGTGCCCAGCCACATCCAGAAAGAAGGAACACATGGACAACGTAAATCATTTTTCTTTAATTTGTGTTAGCAGATCTTCCAATGAAAAGACAACAACAATGTAAAGAGTTTGAAAGCATTTCTTGTGCATTGTTGAAAATGTTCCCCATTATGCAAGACAGCAGCAGTTGGTCGCTGCTGTCTTGCATAATGGCGCACTCTTCAAATGAAGACAGGAAAAAAGGTAACCTTTTTCACCATTTATTAAGGTGCAATCTGAAGAGCCCTTGTGAAAACAATAATATGAAAACATTGTAGTGTAGGTAGTGAAATATTTTGGATATAAGTTTGCAGAGCTTAAAGGGAAAAACTTTGAACTGTGATCTCATGCACGTCATGCTTATTATTTTGTTTGTATTGTCAGCTGTCTGATCAAACGGACACTTTTCCCACCCACTTTTTATTGGTTATCCTCTGTAAGGCTCTGTGTGAGTGACAGCTGGGGTTAACCAAGTGAAGTGTGAACTTTCAGAAGAAGCAGATAACTTTATTTACTTCTTAAAGGCAATCGAAAAGTACACAGTACATGAATCGTCATGATCTGGTTCCAAGAAAATCGTGATATTATTATTTTATTTTATTTATTTATTTTTATTTTTTTTTATTATATTGCAGACCCCTACTTTGAAGCACTGTAATGATCAAGATGGGTTTGGTGAAGTTGGACTTTTAGACCACAGAGGAGCACTTCCTCGATTGTCATGTCAAAAAGAGGAATAAATGTTTTCATGCAAAGATCACAAGGCATACAAAACATTGTCTGAGCGCTCCTCAGCTAAGTAAGTAACATTCACAAGAACATATAGGTCTGGGTGTACAGTCCACTGTGCTGCTCTGACCCCCCCACATCTCCCTGTGATTCCCCACAGATGGGGCGGGACAGCAGCATTAATCATGTGCTTGAGTGTGGCAAAGAGGTGGCCAAACAACCCCCGGACAAAAAGCACTTGTTTATGCACAAAATTAAATATCTGTCAAGCATCTCTTGTTTGGAAAATAAGAACAAATCTGCCTGGAGGTGTTGACATGTTCATAGTGTGCGTTCGACCTTGTTCTGTGACTCTATTAGTTCAAGGCTGTCTTTTAACTCGGCACTGCTGATAACACAAAAACAAAACCATAGTACAATATAGCAAAAGTGTTGTTTACATAACTCAGGAGACTAATCTAATATTAATAGGATTAATCTGTATCAAAAACAAGTCTGTATATTGTAAGATTATGGAGAAGGGAATCAGTTGTTCTTGATATCAGAGGAAATGAGAAAAGATTACAGTCAGATGTGTGTGTCAAAAATCAGTTGGAGTTAGTATGTTTAAAGATGGAAAAGTACCGTATTTTCCGGACTATAAGTGGCACTTTTTTCATAGTTTGGCCGGTGGTGTGACTTATACTCAGATGCGAATTATATGTGAAATTATTAAAATATATAATTTCACATCTTTGTTATTGTCACACTGACAACTGCGCGAGGGCACTCTAGGCTTGTGTACCAGTATTACAGCTACGGGAAGTGGCGTTTCATCTACTTCTGGAGCGGTGCTTCATCTACTTCCGGAGCAGGCGGAGTTGTTCAAAAGCGACACGGAAGATGAAGAATTCAATAGATTTAGTGATTTGGAGTGAGATCGAGAGTTTGTTGCTTGTTTTTTATGCTTTAGTTATCTGATTAACTGTTAATATCTTACGTTAACATACCAGACACGTATTCAGTTCGCTGTCTATGCTTCACGTAGGTGTTAAGTAACGGTTGCAGTTTGACCACTAGATGGCGCTGGTGTATTTGTAATACCTGTAAGAAAATGTACTTCTCATTTTCTTTTATACATTTCATATTTAATTTCCCCTTATTTATTTCCCCTTCATTTCATAAGACCATAAAGGTGATATTTTTTCATTTGGAACAATATTGCAAATGTTTAGTTTATCATAAGTCTAGTTTAAGGTTGCGAAAAATACTTCCCGTTTTCCGCTTCTGCCTTTTTTTTACGCTAATGCTAAGTCTTAACCGACAGAGCACTACTTAAGAAACAATTGAAAAGTAAAATATAAAGTTTTCAGTTCACCGGTTTGTTTACTAGCAGGCCAAAGTCGTATGTATATTTTCCATGCGTTCATATGCAATTTTGTGCGTATATGTAATATGAGCCAGAGCTTATGGTATATTTTATGTGTTTGCTAGTTCTACGGTGTGAACTGTGATGAAATAAGACCACAGTAAACATCAGTGAAAAGAACTCTCGTGTCTCTCGTGTTTGTGGACAAGCCGGCATATGTTGTCTATGTGTTACGTTAGCGTGCTATACTGCTATTCAGCCTGTTGTCCTCTATTTTATTGTTATTATTATAACTTGCCTTTGAAGATAAAATGTCTGTTCTTGGTCTCGGATTTTGTAAAATACATTTCCCCAAAAATGTGACTTATAGTCCAGAGCGACTTATATATGTTTATTTCTTCATTATTATGCATTTTTTCGCTGGTGCGACTTATCCTCCGGAGCGACGTATAGTTCGGAAAATATGGTACCCAACTTTTTTTCTAATGAATTTTGTTATTTCCCCATAAAGTGGCCGATTATAAGAGAAGAACTTTTTGACAGAAATTGGACCACTTCAAACTGTCCTTCTAATCAGAAAACATTTTGTCTATTGAAAAAAGACAAGGAGGAAACATGTGAGTCACTATATGACTGTTTTGGGTGAGAGCTCATTGTCTGTGCATGGATGGTTGACCCTGCTCCACTTTTCTGCCTGAAAAAG
The DNA here is from genome assembly GCA_000787095.1 of Periophthalmodon schlosseri. Lineage (NCBI taxonomy): Eukaryota > Metazoa > Chordata > Actinopteri > Gobiiformes > Gobiidae > Periophthalmodon > Periophthalmodon schlosseri. Next base: position 63,290 of record KN484103.1, read on the forward strand.
CTGCTCTAAAGCTGTGCTGGTGGCCAAAGAGCCATGCATGTAAATATTAGCTGTGTCTATAAGTTTGTACGGGCTCAATTTAGATAGATTAACTTACTTAACTTCCTCTTTTCATGGTTTGAAAATGAGGTACTCTAGCTTGTTTGTTGGTTTGTCTGGCTGTCTGGTTTATCTGTCTCTCTATCTTAAAACTGCAGAGAATTATTACCTTCACATCTCTTTACCTTGTACAACCTTTCTTAACATGACCGGACAATGTGACCTAGTGTCCTGCATTAGAAGAACAATGAATACATTTAGATGTTATTGTTTTTGCCACACTGAGTCTCCCAGCTCTGTCCATCATTGTGGCCCAGAGGAGTATGGAACAATAGCTCTGCTTCACTGTAAGACCACAGGCAGCATCTGATAGGAGGTACGGGCCATGCACGCTCAGGGATGGCTGTGATGCATTGTGGGTAATGTCTGCATAGTCCACACTCAGGGACGTTGTGGGCGGATAACATTTACCACTCTGCACTGGCACATCAAATATGCATTCACATGAAATATTTTGCACTGTAAATATTCCAGATGTCAAAATAATGCATAGGGTCAACATGAGTCAGAACCATACCTGTTTTACCTTACTGTGTATGACAGAAGAAATACCTCATTACATCATTCAACTTTTTTATTTATGGACACATTTTTTGGTGAAAAATGATTCATGTAAAAGCAGCACTTCTCCAGCTAAACATTGAGGCCTTATTGTTGCCCTTGTAATGTGTTTGTTGTTGAAATAAAGTACAGTTTTTATATTTGGTACAAATCACACTCAGAAATAATCAATACTTCACCAGAATTTGGCATGAAGAGAAAAAAAGAGATATTGACTTTAAGTGCTGCAGATCAGAGTGCAGTTCATCTCCTGTGATTCCAGGTTGGTCTGCAGCACCAGTCTGTTATTTATTCACAGTGCTCTGAGTTTGAGCTGGGACATACAGTGTGTTTGTAACAAACATGAAGATCACAAGCTAAATTCTCATGTTACTACTTGTTAGCATTTTACTTTTGTGCATTCTTATTTCTGGATCAACAGTATAAATAACCTGATCCATGTATTCGGGCTTGAGGTTGGCACAAGAGCGCTGATTTGTGACCGGGTATGTGATATTAAACCAGTATATAATGCAGGTTTCACTCTGCCTCAAACCACCATAATTACTATATGAAATACATGTCCCATTGGCATAAAGTGTGGTGTTCTGAACCTCTGTCTTTAAAAACTACATCATGTCAGGACTTTCACAAACAGAGTCTTCATGAGCTGTGTCAGGACATTCATTATGTAAATGAGTTGTTACATGGACGCTTAAGTTGGCAATGTCACAGTTAAGATTATATCAAAATCACTGCCTGTTTGCATAGGGCACTAAAAGTGGAGCCACATTAGGACGTGCATAAGCACTGGAATAATTATATCTTGTGACACTGGAGTAATGCTTGTCTGAAAAGATAGCAGGAGTGATGGTATAGCCCGCTGGCATAACTTACTATTCAAAGCTATAACAAAACTTTGATCATAAATGATTAAATGTCTTCAAAACATATGAACTTAAATAGTTCCCCACAATATGAAGGATATGCTCTTAGTGTTGCCTGGGGCCTCAGATGAGCTGTTTTTGACCCAGACCACAGTGACCCGGTCGGTGACAGGAGCAGGGCAGCTCGGAGCAACCCTGCCAGCCCTGGCCACTGCGCCTGGCCCTACATCAAAGCCATTTGGATCAACTGAATCATGGTTACATTTTTTTGGTTGACAATTATGTAAGAAGAATCCTAAAATAATTTATGATTAAAAAAAAAAAAAAATCTTTATATACTTATGCTGTAAAAAACTGACAGTTCCAGCAGCACCCCCATCACCTCCCCTGCCTACAGACCAGCCCTGGGTCCCCCCCATCTACTCCCTCTAGGGACTCTTCCCTCTCCTTTTCCTCCCCATCTTTACCCATGGCCCTTCACAACCATCTAGAAAGCCTCATCAGACCAGGAATTAAGACCAGGAATTAAGACTCCCCTCACACCTAATATAGCACGATCAAGAGTTCTGGCATCAACTCTGCTGAACTCCTCCCCGTACCCACCTATCCCCCCTTGTCTTTCTTTCAAACTACCCCCTGCTCCGCCTCCTCGGCCTTCACCTGGTCCCTCACCCACACTCCCCCCTGCTCGCCCTTCCCTGTCTTACCTCAGAGCTGCTATCACCGAGAGCTAGGACACACAGGG
>KN484104.1:18053-78098 GCA_000787095.1 Periophthalmodon schlosseri
CTGTCCTATGGCTCCGCATGCAAAGAGCTACAGTAGTATTCTGCCTCCCAAGACATGACAGGCTGCTCAAACAACACCATCTGACAAGGTTTCAGTTTCAAGGAGCAAATGCGTAAAAATATCTTACCGTTTCTATAAATGAAAGTTATGGACGTCCTTAGGCAAACAATCTCAATCACCTGGCCAATAGCTCGTAAAATGGTGAATTCCGCTCTCTTTAGCTCAAACTTAAGAACATAAAATCAAACACAAACAATATAAAATGAGGAAATGAAATATTTATTAAATAAAAACACACAAATGATTTCCAGTGAGCAAATGCATGGAACAAAAGGGAACAAAAAGGAAAAGAATAAATAAAAGGAATCAAAGAATTAAAAAAGCCGGCTTGTGCCTGTCTCGCTCTTTACAGGTGCGCCACACAAATACGCGACATCACTGAGTGGAAACAACGCGAGGAGGAGGTTCTCTTTAAAAAGAACATAGTCCTGTCGCGCATTATATAGCACCGCACCACACCGCGCCCGTATCTCTCCGCTCCCAGCCTACACCGACCACTCGCGCACTGGCCGCGGACGGATACTCCTCCGCCGCTCCCCCCACGCCCCCTGCCATTGGCTCTCGCACGCTCCTCGACGAGCACTCACATCAGAGCACGCCATTTGCCGTCGCCGCAGTCACTCAAAGACATCAAGCGTTTTTCCTAAATATGGCATTTGAAGTCAAACACCGCCTCGCGGAGACGTACGCACAGCACACGAAGAGAAAGCTGTGCGCTGGAGAAGTGGCAGCGAGATCTAAGAGCAGAATACACTGGTTTTTATCATCAGACAGTGAGATGCAGGTGCTTTCTTTTACATGCGCCCCCACGTGAAGACAACGCGTTCCTGGTACATTGTGTTTTACATCGGCACATACGCGGTGTCACGTAGAGAGTCTGCAGCAGCCTCAGCACCACGGACAGCTCCGCTCCGGCTGCCTACACACTTCCAGAGTCTGCCGCACGCACATACGCAGAGACACACACACGCACATACGCAGAGACACACGCACGCACGCGCACACTCACGCACACACCGTCACAGACACACAGAGGCAGTCAATGGGCTGCCCTCACCGCCAGCCTACACACTGCCTGGCTCCCACATGGGTTACTTATTTCTGCAGCACAACCTCTCCAGATGTAATATTTCAGCAGTACAGTAGGCCACATGCCACTAAAGTCTTGGCTTAGGATCAGCCACACTGCAAAGACTACAGAGGGTGGAGGTGATGAATGAATGTATATGAATTTAATGAAATAGCTTAGAGGATTGTTATTGATGACGCACAAAGTCCATACAAAAACTTAGCAGAGAGGACAAATAAGTACAAGGACATCTATTGGCCTTCGCATATGCCAAACAAATATATTGCTAAAGAAGTTTTGAATGCATCTAAATGCCATACAGTTCTGCTGATGTATGCGAAAGACTAGTGAAATGGAAAAAATAAAATGAACCACATGCCAACAATATACTGTATGGCCCACTTTAAAAACATTACAAAGAAGTCCTTCTATTTCTTTCCAGAACAGATATAGCACAGGGATCAAGTTTGACCCAGGAAACAAATCTGCTGAGGTAAACGTGTAAAAATGGCTCACTGAAGAAAAGAGCCGATAATGAAACAAAAAAGCTAATTAAACACAATGCATGGAGCCAAAACAAACCTCACATTCTGACATAAACTTGAAACAAATAGAATGCCAAATGTCTAATTCATCATTGGAACTAGTACAATGGACTTTGTAGGTGAGCGCATCAATCATCAAAGTCTTAATTAAAACAACAACAAGAAAGAACCACAAACTGTCACAAATGCATTCTCTCTAAAACAGCTCACTGCATTCATTTTAATCAACTTATAAACTCAATACTGTGAAGAAACACAAACAAGATGGATACAGGAGAAAAAAAAAAACCTCATTTCTGTAATAGGGACTGACAAATCTACGACATAACAAGTATCATTCTAGAAATATAAATACTTCAGTCAAAATTTGTCTTATTAAACGCAATATTTTTTCAAAAGTGAGCGATGGTTGGGTGGGCCATTTTATGACGTCAGCCCACAGCTTCTGCATGACTCAGTATAAAATAAGCAAAGTTAATTTCTAAAAAAAAAAAACAAACCTATTATATGACCTATTATATGGCTAAATGGGTTAACACGAGCCTACTTCAAAATACTACAGGCTAATAGAGCATATGAAAACAATATCTTTTGAATAAGGAAAAGTCCTTGCAAAGCCCTTCATATAGGTAACAATCATTTGCCAGAAAGCCATTAGTACAAAACATACTTCACAGATTTACTGCAGTAATTTCATGTATTTATCACACTTAAGTACGAAACTGCGGCGATATCGTCCTTCTTACTGGAAAGTTACTCAAAAGCACTTGCTGCTCCAGTTTCTGCTTGTGTTTTGCATGCCCTACAAATATCAATTAGCTCATTAGCATTTAGATAGCATACAAGTATTCCAAATGTAACAACCTGAATGTATCGGCCCCGTTCAAAACAGTGATGTGCTAGTGGATTGCCAGGTTCTTTTATCTTTTATACTGAAAAAAACAAAACAAAATGAAATAAAAGAGTGCTGTTATATCTATCCACTTTACAAATACAATGGACAGGGAACATATGGCTAGAATACATTTAGGACAAATTAAAAAAGGGGCCAAGTTAGTTTTTGGAATGCTTTGAATAAAATGCATTAGAGAGGGATGTGGGAGCCTCGCAGTCAATAACTTTGGCTGGAAGTAGAATAAATACGATAAGTAAATAAATACAAGTCTGCGATGTGTATTAAATATTAGGCCTCCAGGGGGATATTAAAAATCTTACCAAGAGACTGCAGTGGGTTTTGGTGGGGTACCATATTACTACCAGGGCCTTCAGCATCTCCGCACCCAAGCAGCAGCTGTAGAGAAGAAAGCGTCCTCCAGAAAGCGGCAGAAAGCTTCAATACAGAGGACATTCTGAACAGAAATTTGACAAAACAACGAAAAATATCGAAGTAATGATGCATGTTAGTAATGAAAAGTGGTTTAGCAGGTCTGCAGTGGTTAAATACTCTGCACACTGATGAGGCAGCAAACAAGCCATGCCACTTCCTGCTTCCTGTTCATGAGCTAATCAGGCTACGCTAGCAGGTCAAATGAGCGATAATGGTGAATAGTTTAAACATGTACATTCGCTCAACAGATGTGGAGATGTAATGCTATGCTAGGTTTGGTTTTAGCTGGTGTTTTTCATGCAGCCTTTACTTCCTGAAAGTTGTTTGTCAAGCAATCAGCTCCTAATGGCCACACCCGCCACCTTTCCCAGTGAGAGGCGCGGCTTCACCGGACAGGACACGCCTTTTAAAGACATACTGCAGTTACTTCACGTTTTAACTGAAGTAAACTGCAGTACAAGTATAAGAAACAGCGTAGATGTTAAATATTTGTTACTGATTACAATTTCATATCCTAAACAAAGAGATACAAGAGTACAAGTGTGTATTCAGTATCTCAGTACTGTAAAAACATGTTATTTTACTGCCACTGGTACAAGAGTTTCACAATATTCACTTTGACACAAAAAATTTTCAAATACACACACAAAAATATAGCCTATATGTTTTTATTTTCGAATTTGGAATCGCAGGGATTGTGGGACCAAAATAATAATAAAACTTTGGAAAGGTTACATACTTCTAGTGTTGTCATGATACTAAAATTTCAAACTTGATTTTGATACTAAGGAATAGACTCAATACGCGATACTGATTTTGAGAACCAAATTACAATTTTGAAAGCTCTTTTTAGACAATATTGCTATTTTCAACTCATAATAATTGTATGTGGTCTTACATTAGTTCTGATAAAACTCAAGATGAAACTGTTAAGGAAAGGTCAAATTTGATTTTTTTCAGTATCAATACTCAGTAATTAGTATCTGATTTGGCAACCCTACATACTTCATCCAAAAATACACACTCTTATAGGTCAGTACTGCATTTTAAGCTCTTGACAATATTGTTGGACAGATTTTACCCAGCAAAAACAAAATATGTCAAAATACAAAGGGGAAAAACGTAATTAAAACCATTAATCTTGCATCCTTTCACTGTGCAATGAATACACATTATGGGGCCGGTGGGGCCGGAGCAGAAGACGTTCGTGATGGCCGGTGCTTCCAGTCACAGTCATGGCTAACTGGTGGAATAGTGCACCGGGGGGACTGATCGGAGGTAACCTGATCTAATGGAGTCGAGACCAGAGCGAGCCCTATATTTCACATGTTGAAATATGAATAAATATGGATTGTGTACGCCTCTCTGGAGACTGTAGGTTAGGACAAAGGGCATTCTTGTCATCCATCACCATCGGACCTTTGCTCGGCCCAGTCAATAATGAGGCAGTGACAGAACGCAGCAAGGAGCCTCCAGAATCCTCAGCAGCTCATGCATTTTCATAACGTTTTTAATTAGAATTTGCTTTGGAGTGATGAGCCAAAGTTTGCAATGTTGTCATGAAAATTACAATGAATAGTTTCATTTAAAAAATGTTGAGTTTGTAATGGTTTAAGAAGTAAACAAATAAGTAATAACAATTTGGGAATAACTGAATCATTCATGAAATGAACAAAAAGGATATAATAAAGTGCATCAATGGAAAAAATATAAATACTTCAGATATTATAAACTCGGTATGCCAACGATACTTTCATTCAGTGGTGGATGAAGTATTCAGTTTTGTTACTTAAGTAAAAGTACAGATACAGAGATAAAAAGTTACTCAAGTAAAAGTAAAAGTATCACATGACAAAGTCTGCTTAAGTAAAAGTATGTAAGTACCCATTTAAAAATGATCTTTAAGAGTAAAAATTAAAAGTACTTCACACAAGTGTTGGTAATTTGTTAATGTGTTAAATGTAGTGATATTGATTCAAAAATGTAGCACTACAAATCAATTTTTTTCTCATGAATTTTGTTTATTTATTTTTGTTTGCTCAAAAACTTGGACTCAAAAACTTTAGTCAGGATGTTACCATGAACATGGTAAAAATAACTTCTCAAATCATATGAAAAGTACTTTTCAGTCCAGTTCAAAAATGTAGTAGAGTAGAAAGTACAGATACTGCTCTCAAATGTAGTGAGGTAAAAGTAAAGTATCCACTGTAAAATTTACTTAAGTAAAGTACAGTACCTAAAAATTCTCCTTAAGTACAGTACTTTACTTGTACTTTGTATAAATAAATAAAATAAAAATGTAAAAATTTGCAAATCACATCAAATAACTATACATGAACAAATAAAAAATAATAAAGTAAGAAGATTGAAAAAAAAAAAAAAAGTCCCAAAATATTCAACATTACAGATCCCATGCCATTATTATTCTTCTTATTATTATCAGGGTCAAAAATAAATAAATAAATAAACAAATATCCTTATGTTCACATTACTTCCACATTGCACAAAACATTTTTTACAGTCAACACCATGAACTCCTCTCATGTGCTCCGTTCATTGATATTCTGTAAAACTGATCTGGTAGGTCCCGCCCCCTTTGGCTATTAAATGTCAAGGGTGACTGCTCTTGACCCCATGACCCCCCCTCTCTCTCTCCTCCCAGATAGACCTACAATGCAAGCACCAAGACCACCGATGATGTCAATAGAGCGTAACATTTACCTGAAATGTAACCTCTTGTGTCACATGGTCTCTGTAGCCTTATGGTGATTATTAAGACTCCCTGCAGGGGAAAAAGCACACACACACACACACACACACACACACACACAGACTCACACATGTTGGGTTTCCATGTTTCTTGGGGACATTAGATTCATTTACATTCATTTCCTGAAGACTGATTCTAACCTTAACCACTCAATACTAGTACTTGCCTGACCTTAAAGGGCCCATATTACTCTATTTTCTGATCTGTTATAATGTTGTTTCCTCATCAAAAACATACCCAGAGTTGTGTTTTGTTTCATTCACTCAACTTAAAACACTCTTTTCCACCTTGTGATATCATGTGGTAGTACAGGAAGTGCTCCACTGTGTTTTAAAACTCCATACACCTTCACTTGAATCATTTGGATAATTTCAGCCCTGGAATTGCAAATCTCTACTGAACAAATCGTAAAAAAAAGTAGCTGTTAATTTGAAAACTATACCGCTTCATGACATCACAAGGTGGAACGGAGCATTTTGGGCTTTGGAGATGTAGATGTAGCCTAATAATAGCGTATCTTGGTACATTCAGTAACTCATGGTCTGAATGCTCTCTATCCACTGGCTAAGAGAAAAAATAAAGAAAAAATAAACATGAAATGCTAAAGTTGCTAAAGCTAGCTGCACAATCACTGACAACACACATATCTGTTACCAATAATTGAGACACGTTTACATTCTGTCATATAAGCAAAATCAAACTTCTGTATTTTTTCCTTTCCATTGCACTCGTAAGCAGCCATATTTGTTTTGATACGAGTGGACAATGCGTTTCTCTGATTGGCTAACCCACCTGTCAATCACTCATTTGAACTTGCAGGGATATGATCAGTGAAACACAAACAACTACCATCACTGTACTCTTTTGACAATAGTGTTCTTCAGTTATGTCAAATGTTTTTAAATGAAAATAAAAATGGCCGCCCGGGTTGAGATGATGTTCTTTTTCATGTATCCCGCGGGTGTACGTGGTGCATGATGTCATTGATCGGACACTATCCAATATGGCTCCTGTTGGGAAGAAGCTGCTCCCACTGCGACTCTTAGCTCTGTGTAATGTAAGAGCGGCTGATGTCACCGGCTGAGTATGGCGCCCCCTAGAGACCGGAGTGACAGAACATCTATACACTTTGAGAGGTTGCTATTTAATTAGATCATATTCCCCAATGGCTAGCAACAATAATTTAGTTTCTAAGAAGGGGCGTTTTGAGGAGAAATATTCCTCGACAAGGCAGTGGAGGGAATTTAGTTATTAAAATAATATCGGCCACTAGCTTCTCATCTGAAACGATAGGGACACATATTGAGTCTTTTGAAATGTAATGTAGTATTTAAAGCACTATATAACTTTTCTGGTGGAGAGTTTGCCACTTGCTGGTCGTCAAGGAGATGCATACTTTGATCCTTGATGGAGGGGGAGGGGAGCGGGTAAGAATGTAAGTGCTTATGTGTATGACTGTATGCTGTTTTGAGAATAGCATTTGAATGATGTGGCCCTATGTAATATCTGTTTTAAATGTCTGCGGTCAATGTATCTATATACATTTAACCTGGTAACATCATCTTCCCTATGACCTTTGTCTTGGTTAATGTATTGCGCACTGTCCCTGTACAAATAAAAGCATACCACACCATATCAGATGTTACTGCTTTGTCTGGCCTTAAACATCCATAGGGACCATGGACTGTATATATAAATGGACATAGCTAACTTGCTAGCCACGTTCCAAATCGGAAGTGAACATCTGCTCCATTGACTGGCTCCAATTCACTTTGTATCGAAAAACTGCCGCCCCTCTCTCCATAACTGCTGCCGTCAGACTCGTCCTTTTGGGTCTTAAAATGTTTGCATTAACCAGCTCTACATGATCCTGGTATTTTTATTTCGCTATTGTGTCCGTAAATCAAGATATGAACATTAATAACAGACATTTCAGGCGCCTTCTTTCCCCGAGGTCGCTCCTGCTAGCGTTAACAACAGGTTTGATTGACAGTGTCGCTAAGTGCCCACTCCCTGCTAAACCGGGGGTGTGGGCAGGAAGGGGTGTTACCTTCAACAGCCTGCCTCCGGATTGATTCTTTGGTTGCTATGATATTCGTGGTCGGAATTCCAAATATGGAACTAGGCTCCAAATTCACCCTATAACTGCTCTAGCCTCGATGAGCTTCATTTGACTGGAGCCAAATGCTATGACCTCACACTCACTTAATCCACTTCTTTATACAATCTATAAGAGATGACACTACCAGGCCAAGTTACAAGTCATATCAGTGGAGAGGCAACCGATAAGAATGCATGTTTTTTGTGTATTTATTTATTGATTTATTATTAATATCAATGAAAACACTCATAACAGAATAAACAGATGGGGTAAGATGAGGTCATTAATATAATCTAAATTCCAGGAAAAGGAAAAAACATCTCCATGGAGACAAGCAGGTGGCGGACCCCCACTAGGAAAAAAAAAAAAATGAATGAATTGACATTACAGTGTCCTAATTTCTTCTCTTTACTTACCCTGAAGAGAGCCTTTTTATCATCGTGGTCCCTGACTGTAACATGAGCTCACTCACTTAAACAGCAGTGATCCGGGGGTGACTCTGCAGTAATGCTGTTTTACCAACACTTTGATGATGCAAGTCACGCAATTCTTTATATACACAGCCCAACTCCAGGCAAGTTTTTCCCGGTTTCCATTCAAGGTCAGGATGACTTTAAAGGCAAACTTTTCAAGATGTGATAAAAGACTCTTGTGGTGTTTGTTTACTGCATAAACCATGGGAAATTAAAGTCACAAACCCTTGTTTTTAGAGGCATTGAGGAAAACATTTGTGAATTCTAAATATATTGGAGAAGAATACATGTCTAAGTTAGGCAATGGCTTCTAAAATGCACCGTAGAATTGGTATGTAGTGCATGGAGCATAGGTAACACAAAGGATGCGATTGTCTGACCTAGCGTTGTCACAATACTAACATTTCAAATTTTGATGCTACGGAATAGACTCGATACACCCTCTTTAATGTTTTTTTTTTTAAGTTTGTTGTCCATCTTCTGGATTTTTTCAGCACCTTTGAAAACTTTACCAAAGGTGGAAAATGACCTCTAGGCAGAAGCTTTGCGTGCATGGCATCAGTCACCTATTTGGAAACAGAGCATAAAAAGGGGGTATTTTACTTATTTGGGTATTAACTGCTAACACATTAGATCACCACATTGCCTTTTATTATTTGGAAAATGCTATATTTGCCGAAAACAACAAGTCTACTCTTCCCTTGCTCTCTACGCTAAGTCACTCCCCCTTCAGAGCACTATCACAACACAATCAGTGCATCAGGTTTATCAAGTTGTTGTGTACAGTTTTGTATCATGCTTTTGTATATTTATGGAGAATTGTCACGTGGGAGCACGGGTGATGTAGACCTGAGCATTGGATGGAATCTTACAGCTAAACATAAGGAGGGTTCGATTAGGGCCTGGGAGAGATTGCTAAATTACTGAAACATGCATTGATGACATCTGAAACCTCTTCAGGCATGTTTTTGATGAGGGAACAAAGTTATAACATGGCAGAGAGCTAAAAAAAAATTGTACTGCCAAAAATAAATGAATAAACAAACTAATAAATAAATGTAAATGTGAGAAAAAAGTCTTTATCATTCAAAGGGTTGATTATTTTCATTTTCATTTATCTTTATTTAAACAGGGACAGCCCAATGAGAGCACTCAGACTCAAATACAGAACAAAACAAACAAAGCAAACAACTGCGTAGGTCCATTTAAAACATTAAAAACAGGTGCAGGTGTGATTATAAATGTTTATCACCAGATTATTAATGTGCATTTATGGCACCAGTGTTTCCACTTTTGCATGTCCTTGAAATGCATTCCATTTTTGGGAAGCAAAATAGCCAAAAGCTTTTTTCCCATTTCAGTTCTAGTGTAGCCAGTTTTTAGACTTAGACAATCATGAGCTCTTGTGTTAAAAGTGATAGTCCGGCAGTCTATCAAGTAATCCCTTATAAATACATTTTATACAGTGTTGTTCTCTTCTGACAGATCGCGATGGCCAACCTACTTTTCCATAGAGTGAACAGTGATGGTTTTTAAATTCATCACCGGTTATGAAACGAAGGGCTGAGTGGGTTTCAAAGTAGAGACTGAAATCTGCATTTATTATATCTCTATAATCCAGAACAGAAAGAAAGGTTGCCTGAACTATTTCCTTTCTGTAATGTGTTTTAAAGGATAAGTTTTCATCAAGCCAAAACCCATGATATTTATAGGTGGTGTCTTTCTCAATCAATGTACCATTTAGTGTAAAGATAGTGTAAAGATTTGTATCTTGCACATAACCTGTTTTTTTTGTTGTTTAAAAAAAAAAAAAAATCATATACTTTGTTTTATTTGCATTCAATGATCATTTAAGATTTTTTAGGGAATTTTGGATTCCATTAAAATCTTACTGCAGTTTTAAAATAGCCTGATCAGCAGAGGGAGCACTTGTGTACAAAATAGCATCATCTGCATATAAATGTGTGAGGCTTTCTCTTAAATTGCAACCAACTGAATCAATGAATATAATAAAAAGTAGTGGGCCCAAAATTGAGCCTTGGGGCACTCCTTTGCTTAAAGTAAAAAAAAAAATTGATTTAAACCCATCGGCTATTACTGCCTGGGTTCTGTTTGAAAGATCATTTTGGAAGTAATTAGAAACATTAGCATTGTTAAATCCAATATGCTTCAGGCTTCAAGAGGATTTTATGATCTACTGAATCAAAAGCTTTAGTTAAATCAATAAAAAGAGCTACACAATCTTGTTTGTCATCAAGGGCTGTGAAAATGTCATTTAAAACTTGTGTGGTTGCAGTGACAGTACTATGCCCTTTTCTGAAACCAGATTGATAAGACTTCAAAATTAATTAATAATTTAAATAAATTATAACTTGATTTGCAACTAACTTTTCTAAAAGTTTTGTCCCACCTTTATGTAAAGATAAAACTTGTGCCGTTTTCCATAATTCTGGTCTAACTACCATTTGATTTAATAAATTAAACATATGTAATGAGTTTGAATTAAACATGGGGCAGCTAGTAACAGAAGATTTGGATCAAGGTCATCAGCTCCCGTGGACTTCTTTGGGTCTATAGAGTGGAGAGCATTTAAGACCTCCATGTAAGTGAAAGAGACAATCTGACTGCTATCTGCCACAGGTTCATCTGCCAAAGATTCAACATAATCAAGACCAGAAGGACCATTATTATCCAAAACACCACATGCAGAGATCAAATGCCTATTAAAAGCATCACATATTTCCTCTTTAGAGTTTATAATAGCTGAATCCAATAAAATATTATTTAATAATGTTTAAATACTAAGTTCTGAGAGGGATCTTACTGTCCTCCAGAACTTTGCCGGATTTCTTTGACTCTATCAGCGAAGATAAGTTTTTGCCTAACTGTCTAACTGTTGATAAAGATCTATTTCTTTTTCCTTTTTGATCTAGTTGTGTGTGCAGTTTTCCAGGCAGCATTTCTTTCTCTAGTTAAACTTGCAGTTTATGTGTTGAACCAAGGATCGTTACCGTTTTTCATTCAAATTTTTCTTTTAGGAGCATGTCATTCTGCAATTTCATTAAATGTATTAATAAAAATTAAAAAATGAAGGCCATATTAGGGTCAGGGAATGCTGATGTTAGCTCGATATCACTGTAATACAGGCCAGAAATGAAGGCTTGTTCATTGAAATATTTATACGATGTTCTCACCTTTACACACGGATGTGTCTTTTTAACTTTTGTATTTTGAATACACCCAATTGAACAGTGGTCGTTAAAATCCAGTGGGGAAACACTGTTTGCCTTATAATTATAGGGTTTGTTTGTTAAGATTATATCAATGAGTGTGCCTTTATTTACATTTCTAGGGTCGGGTCTAGCTGGAATAGTAATTAGCTGTGTGAGATTCAGGCCATTGCACAGGTCTTTCAAAGTTTCGGACCTCATAGTTTTCCAGTTTAGAAAGCATCATGAATAGACCACTAAGAGCATTTTTGGGTGCTGCAGGTGCAATAGCCTTTTTTTTATCAGGATAATTTACACAGCTAACAGACAGAGACAGATATTCAAAACATTTAGGCTTTGAGCAGGAGAAGGTCCACAGACAGGTGATCTTTAACATAAATGGCAACACCACCTCCTTTAGATTGCCTGTCACAACGAAAAACTTTGTAATTTTCAATATTGATTTCCTTCTCACTTATTTTATTTGATAGCCAGGTTTCAGAAAATACAAATATGTCTGGATTATGCCAAACACAGAAGTCAACAAAAATATGTGTCCATAGATCCAGATGTCAGTATTCAACTTCTACTTGCTTTTTATTATAAATGAACAGGGAATAGCTATTTATCTTGTTGATAGCTGTTCAAATCACTATACAAACTCTTATAGCCACATAAAAGCTGACTGTGTTACTAGAATCCAAGGTCAAGATGTACTTTTCACTATTTTGATCAGCAGCCAGGAACAGATGTCTGATGAAATTGAATACGACACAACAGGCAGCTGGAAATTGTTTTAAAGCTTTTTTTTTTTTTTTTTTTTTATTTGGCAGTCAAAAATCTATGCAGAAAATCACATGAATTATTAGGATGAAAGAAACTGCTCACTGAAACGTTCACCATCTTTCCACAAAAAACAAATCTAGTATATTCACTTAAAAATGTGTTCCTTTTATTGAAAGTGTGTTCTGGCGTGATAAAACAAATAAAAATTCAAAAACAATTTCATTTCATCTCAACCCAGAGGGAATAGTGGTAAAAAACAAGCACGGTTTTTGAAAATAGAACATGAAATCTCAATTAGAAATGTCAAGAACCCTGCATCTTTTTTCATTGGGTTTTTTCTTTAAGAGGTCTTGACCACCCTCCTTCTACTCTGAAATAGCCTTTTCTAAATGCTGATTGGACAATGCGATGGACAGGAGTGCACGGGGCCTATATGTGCTTTTTAGGTGTGCGGGGGCGCGAGGGAGATCAGGTGCGAAGGGGTTGTGCCGATCGATTAGGTTGTCTGCGAGATAAAATAAGAAATCAGGGAGTTTTGTCTAGCCGCCAACGCACTTTAGTGAGCGTTCACAGACTCCGGGAGATTAGAAAGTGAATTTCCCAGAAAACAAACAGAGGGCATCATTAAACGCTAGATCCTAGGCGACTCACACTTTGTCTCTTAAGTGCAATTTGATCTTTGGCTCCCCTTTAAATCCAAATGTCTTAGAAGAGGAGAGGGCTCTGATAGAAAAAGCCAATTGAGTGTGTCCTAAGCTACCGGCGAAACTGCAAAAAAAAACGATAACTTTGGAGGCAAAATAAGCACAATAAGCTCTGTGCGGTGGATGACTAGCTCACTGTTAGCTCACTGTTAGCTCACTGTTAGCTCATTGTAAGTTCATTGTTAGCTCATTGTTTGCTCACTGTTAGCTCATTGTTAGCTCATTGTTAGTTCACTGTTAGCTCACTGCTAGCTCATTGTTATCTCATTGCAAGTTCGCTGTTAGCTCATTGTTAGCTCATTGTTCATTGTAAGTCCACTGTTAGCTCACTAGTAGCTCATTGTTTGCTCATTGTTTGTTCACTGTTCTACAAAAAACTCCACAAACTGAAGTAATCTACATATAAAAATGATACAGTAATCTTTAGTTAAAATTTAAATTAATTGTTTATTTTGGATTTAAAATTTTAATAAAAGATAGCTTTAGCTATTGACTCAGTGAGCTAGCAGTGCGCTGCTGTGCACAGAGCTACACAGAGCCTATTAACTTACTCATCAGACAGACCCGCATTCAAATATTATCAGTATTTATAGGCTCATTATAACACCATTAGAGCAGTAATATGTGGCTAGTTTATGTCCTAATTAATAAGAAAGGCTAGTGCTGCTTTGTTAAGAGCTCCATAGTGAACAAAACACAGAATAGCATAGAGCAGTGGTTGAGCGGTAACAAGCTCATTATTTTAGCTTTAAATTAAGATACTTGAGAAGGCGTCTAAACTGTAGGAAAACATGTAAGGTCACAGCTGTTGACAGAAGAGGTCAATACACCATATGTTCCACACAAACAATTCAAAAGTAGTTGATTTTATCCAACATCAATAATAGGTAAATGAATCATTAAACAAACATGAGGCGCACCCCAGGGCAGCAATATGGCCCCCTTTTGATTTTGTATTAAAGATTGGACCACATCCTAAAGATCAATGTGAGTTTACTTGTACACAGTGAAGCATAACCTTTAACTCATTATATGACAATATGGGATCCCTTAGGGCATCTGTATTTAATGAAAATCTCAAAATCATAGTCCCAATATTTGGTACCAGCAAGTAAATATACAAAATAACCTAAAGCAGGTATCGAACCAATTTATAGCAACATGAATAACCTTGAATAAAGGTGCAATATGTAACTTTTTTGTCTCCATGGACATTGTTCTTGTTGTTGTTGTTTTGCTTCGAATTTTCAACAGTATGGGATTATACTTACCTACTTCTGCACACCAGGGCATCTCAAGGCCAAGTTACTGGTCAGATCTGTGGAGAGGCGACTCTGCTCACAATAAGAATGCATTATTTCAAGGTTTTTATAGCAACAAAAACACCCGCAGCTGAAAAAATGCAACACAGACCAGTTTAATGCCATGGGACATTCCGATTGGGGGCCTAAATGTGTTATAATCTATATATTAAAGAATTTCAACACCAGAATTTTTGCTTCCAAATTGAATCTGCACCGCAAGACTAAACCAGAACTAGACCAGGACTAGACCAGGACTAAAATATGACCAAGACAAGTCTACATCGGGACCAAGTGTGACCACAGCCTTGGGTTTTGGCATCTAATAAACAAACTGCACTAAGTTAGCTTGTCCACGGCCTCTCAGCCCCTCCAGAATCTTCACTCCACCCTCCAAGGTGTTTCCGACCTTCCCAAGTGCTCCACAAACGCTGTTCATTATTCATTAACCAAATCAAGAGTCCGCCAGGTCTCAGCGGGAATAAACGCCCAGGGCCAACATTTTTCCGAAATTAAAGAAAGGATTTCATTAGAAGGCTAAGAGGCAGGATAAATGTTATACAATCGGGTCAAACAAACAGCTCATGAGGTGATTAATAATTCAGCTGTGGCAGTTTGCAGAGATAATGGCTTCTCTATCCTAATGAATTTAACTAAAGGGAAAGAAGGCACATCCTATTCTCAAGTATGGTTCCTCCGTGCGCCGCCATATTAGCGTGTCTCTACAGTTAATTGCTTCCACCCAAAGAAATATTTGTACAAATTAGACAGGCCAGCTTTAGCAGAAGATGAATGAGTGTGTATCTCATTCATTATTGCAGAGGGATTTATTGTGGTGTGATTGGAAAAGCAGCTGTAGAGGACAAAGAGGACTTATGACTGAGCCAAAGTGGAAGAGCAGTGTGGTGTAGTTTCTTCAACTAAGGTGAACTGCAAATTCAATTTAAGTAAACGGTATATCTCTTCAACAGGAAATACAATATAATTCACTGATAGAGAAAAACTGAAAAAAATCACACAACAATTTAAAGACTCTAAATGTGTATGAAAAGGAACAACCGGTATCAGACATGTTAGAAAACACTTGTCCATGGAATATACGTAAAGATGTACATGGCTAACCTCTTGTCTCGGAGTTACTTGGAATGTTTCATGATATGGTATTAAAATCGTTCTTGCTAAAAACATGCAGCACATACAATTTGGATAGATATGTTTATTCAGGCTACTCCACGCCATCTCCATGGAAACAAGCAGGTAGCAGACCCCTCACCAGAAAAGTTGCATCGTCCACCGATTTTATATAGCAAAATAAATGTAACAATAACAGTACTGTCATACTTCATTTATGGAATTGCTAGTGAAATAGGATTAGAGGAAAATACATATCTAGAGTGTCTGTGTAGAACAATTGTTCTCCCAAAGGACTGCAGCATTTTCTATATTAACAGAAGGGATTACTCTGAAGGATTTGTCTGAACCTTTATAATACATATAGCTTTTTCTCTGTAAAGCTCAGAGATATCCATCATGTTTAATTCTGAAGTGAAATGGGCCGAAATATGAAAAGTCAACTCCCTGTGAGTGGCTTTAACTCCTGGCCAAAGTTTGCTCAAGATTTCATTCAGTAAATGTTTTCTTAAAGGTGTACTGTGTAACTTTTCTGGTGGAGGCCCTGCTAACTCCTCGTATGTTTGGAGATGTTATTTCTTTTCCAGGGACGTTTCACATTATGGCGTTAAACCTATCTAATATTTTCCATAGAGATAAGCAGATGACGCCACCAAGTCAAGTTACAGGTCAGATCTGTGGAAAGGTGACCCTCAAGTAAGAATGCATGTTTTTCAATGTAATTTTGAGCAAAAAAAAAAAAGAAGTTTGATAAGTTTAATGCCATACTGTGGAACTGGTGGAGGGTATGCAACTTTCTTGTCTCCATGAAGACGTTACTGCTTTGCCTAGAATATTCCACAGCATGGCATTAAACCTATCTATTTCCACAGAGACAAGCAGGTGACGCCACCAGGTCAAGTTACAGGTCAGATCTGTGGAGAGGTGATCTTCAAGTAAGAACACATGTTTTTCAATGTCATTTTGAGCGAAAAAAGGATGTAAGTTTAATGCCATACAACATTCTAGGCAAAGTAATAACATCTTCTGGAGACAAGAAAGTTGCATGCTCTCTACCAGAAAAGTTAACGCATCTTTGATTACTTGCGAGCCTGCGAATACAAAAAAAGTAAAACAAAACAATTTTATTTTCAGAACAAAGAGCCAGCGATGGAGGATAATCCGTGTTCTTTGGTGGTGGGGGCAGTTCGTGTCGGCTTGGATATGATACACAGGACTTGGATACGATTACACGGAGCTCAATTAACATGGACCCAAGGGACAGCTCAATCTCACGAACAAACATTTTCCAACATGGCCGACGTGACCTACCACCGCTGTCTCGTCTTAGCTACATCGATTTACTTCAATAGGGTTCAGATGGAGCAACTTTCATAGAAGCACTTGAAAGTTGAGGAGAAAAAAGTATAAAAACATGAAATAAAGTAAGGTGCTGATATCCACTCAACCTTTTTCAACAATTTACCACATTTTCTATTTGGCAACATGAATTTTGCCTGCTAGTTCACAGACATCAGTTAGATATGAAGTAGTTTTTTGCATTTCTATTACATTATCTGGTAAAGTACATTTAAAGGTCCTATATTACTCAGAATTGACTCTTGTGAGCTTTTAGCCACATTAGAATGTCCTCAAAAACATACCTGGAGTTGTGTTTTGTCTCATTCACACATGTTTGAGCAATCCTTTATTATTAGTCTGTCTATATCTCCAAAGCTCAAAATGCCCTGTTCCACCTTGTGATGTCATGAAGCTATTTTTCAAGTTGACAGCTACCTTTTACCTTTAGTTCAGTAGAGATTAACAATTCCAGGACTAAAATGACCCAAATGATTCTAGTGAAGGTGTATGGAGTTTAAAAACACAGTGGAGCACTTCCTGTTTTACCACATGACATCACAAAGTGGAACAGAGTGTTTTCCGTTTGAGAGAAAAAGCCTAAAATTGCAGGGTTTGTGTGTTAAACATGTGTGAATGAACAAAACACAACTCCGGGTATGTTTTTAATGAGAAAAAGAAAAATAAAAAAACACAACTCCGGGTATGTTTTTAATGAGAAAACATTATAACATAGATCAGAAAATAGTGTAATATAGCCATTATAAATACAATACATAATAACATAGGATCCCGCTTTGCTTGTTTCCATGGAGATGTTATTACCTAGAATGTTCCACAGTATGGCATTAAACTCACACGGAGCTTTATTTGTGAAAAAAAGATCAAAGAAAAACATTGTAAAACATGCATTTTTACTATGATTGGGGTTGCCTCTCCACAGATCTGACCTGTAGCTTAGCTTGGTTTTGTCATCTGCTTGACTCCATGGAGATAGACATGTTTAAAGCCATACTGCAGAACTCTCTAGGCAAAGCAATAGCATCTCCCTGGAGACGAGCACTGGCAGACCGTCCAGACTTTTCATAGATTACATTATGCAGGCTTTACTGAAACATGATTACATGACATTTTCACTGTTATGTCATAAAAGTCTGGTCTGGTCCTAATATTATATCACCAATAGGAAACAAAATGTGGATTTGTTCTACTTTGAGAAGGGATATAGAAAGTCAAATAAGAAATCAGTTTCCATTTCAAAAGTGCACAATGGTCTACTACTTTGTCTACAATGTTCAAAGAAATCGTATAAAGGCCCTATATAACACAAAATGGACTCTTGTGAGTTTTCAGTCATGTTAGAATGTTGTTACCGTCTCAAAAACATACCCGGAGTTGTGTTTTGTTTCATTCACACATGTTTGTGTAACCCTTTATTATTGGTCTGTCTACATCTCCAAAGCTCAAAATGCTCTGTTTCACCTTGTGATGTCATTAAGCGGTAGTTTTCAAGTTAACAACTACCTTTTACCTTTTGTTTAATACAGATTGGCAATTCCAGATCTGAAATTATCCAAATGATTCTAGTGAAGGTGTATGGAGTACACCGAGTACACAGTATTACCACATGACAGCACAAGGTGGAACAGAGAGAAGAACTCAGCATAAATATGCAGGGTTTGTGTGTTAAATGTGTGTGAATGAAACAAAACACAACTCCAGGTCTGTTTGTGATGAGGAAACAACATTCTAACATGGCTGAAAACTCACAAGAGTCAGTTTTGTGTAATATAGGACCTTTATACAATTTCTTTGAACACTGTAGACAAAGCAGTAGACCACTGTGCACCTTTGAAATGGAAACTGATTCCTTAGTTGACTTATGCCTTCTCAAAGTAGAGCAAATCCACATTTTGTTTCCTATTGGTGATATAATATTAGGACCAGACCAGACTTTTATTACGTAACGGTGAAAATGTCACGTAATCATGTTTCAGTAAAGCCTGCATAATATAATCTATGAAAAGATCTGCCAGAGCTTGTCTCCAGGGAGATGCTATTGCTTTGCCTAGAGAGTTCCGCAGTATGGCTTTAAACATGTCTATCTCCATGGAATCCAACAGATGATGCCACCAAGCCAAGTTACATGTCAGGTCTGTGGAGAGGCAACCCCAATCACAAGAACAATGTTTTTCAGTGTTTTGTTGTTTTTTTTTCCCACAAAAAAAAAAGCACTGGGTGAGTTTAATGCCATACTATGGAACAGGCAATAATATCTCCATGGAAACAAGCAAAGCTGGCCCTTTTTGATGAGGAAACTACATTATAACATGGATCAGAAAACAGCGTAATATGGGTCCTAATATGTAATGCATATGCAGTACTAAATGGTACATGTTTCTTTGACAGTGCAGCAACACACGAAAGTGGATTTCATGTCTTTCTCTGAATCAGGACTGGACCATGTTGTGTTTGTTAAAATGTGCCTATTTTGATCATTACATTATATAACAGCAGCTGGAGGGACTTACTAATGGCTCATTTAAATGCAGATAATTTTAAGTATTACAAAATTGGATTGTTGGTTGCCATTGGTAACCTCTGGTCTTGCCACTTGCTGTTCATTTAGCAGGGGAAACTGCTCATATTTTTAGATAACAATCCAACAGCTAAATGTTCACGATGTGATGTTTCTGGTGAGTTTCCGGGGGGTTGTTGCTTTGTCTGGAATGTTCCACAGTATGGCATTAAACGTATCTATTTAGCTTATATTCAATTATTACGCAGGGGCTTTCATTTCCAAAAAAAATGTCTTGAGCATATATTCTTACTGTGAGAAGGGTCGCCTCTCCACAGATCTGACTTGTTGCTTAGCCTAGTGGCATCACCTGCTTATCTCCATGGAGACAGATAAGTTTAATGCCGCACTGTGGAACATTCCAGGTGAAGTAATAAGATATCTAAAAAAGCCCAAAAAAATACCCAAGATTATGTCAACATTCATCGCGCAAATGCAAACAGTTAGAGGCCTGCAGGAAGGGCATCTGACATAAAACTAGTACTAAATCAACCCCACTTAACACGAGAAGTCTGGTATTTATAAGAAGCAGTTAACCCCATACAAAAACAGCTGAGGGAACGATTTGCACATATTCAAAAGATCGCTAACAGCATTTTCCCCAGAGCATAGCCATAGACAAAGCATTAGCAAAACCACAAATTCATGACACATTTTCTTTGCTGTAACTAGAACTGCGCTTTTCCAAATGTAATTTAAAGCTGGCTGGCACTTTGCTTGTTCTCCATTCAGCCTCTGCCCTCCAGGGAAGCAGAGACAAGGATTTTTTGAGCAGATCAAAATCAATAGCTATCTAAAACGGCAAACCTCACAACATAAATCTTCAGTACCCACCACTGATCTTCACTGTAATTAATCAATGCTTTTAAACTGAAGATATTCGGCAATTTATCTTTGATTCTGTAATGGAACGCAGACAGGAGACGCGCGGTGTAGCTAGCAGTGAGGGGCTAAGTTTCTCCGGCGCGGGGCTTGTTCAATAGCGCCCTAATGAGGTCTATTATGAGTTAGATGTGCTTCTTTGGGGAGGCAGTCAAGTGGAAGGTGCAAGTCATTACAGGGAGCATTTTGCTAAAACGTACGATTTGGAGAGAAGAGGACTTTGGGAAGAAAGGCTCAGCTGGTGCCCATGGAGACGATTTTGGGCCCGAAAAAAGGAGCGAGATTGCACCGTGTCCGCTGGTATTCATTTTGGGCGTTTAGTGATTCTTGGCGTGGCAGCTAAACAAAAGTTGGAGAGTTCACAGGGAAATCTAGAGGCACTTAAACAGCCATTGACAGTAATCATTTAGCACTGACTTGAACTAAAGGGCGTTGGGAAGGATGAAGTTCAGGGGTAAATGCTCTATACCGCTTTGTAAAGTCACATTCCCGTTGCCATGGGATCCAGAATACACGCATATCCTTCAGTACTTCAATACTTTGCAAAGATGTCAGTCTGAAGAATGATCAAAACCCAAAACACTTTTAATCCGAGGTGAGAAGTTTCATTTTGTTCAAAATGACGGGTGACCAATGGGCTCCTTCGTTTCACATGCGTCGCTGAGAAAAACAAATCTGATTGCAGGGCGTGGGGGCCAGACTGATATCACTCTATATAAAAAATACAAAGACATATCAAGGTAAATAACAGGGGGGGCAAATGGGTCTGTTGTCCTGGGCCCCAGGGTCTTAGGGGCCCAGATCTGGACCCTTTCCATATCATTTATATTAGAAGGGGGCCAATGTGAGGTTTCTTGCCCCGGGCCCCAAATTTCTGTCGACAGGCATGTAAATATATAATGCCAAGACTTGATTTGAGGGGTAAATTCTATAGAGATTTGTTTTGACTTTATATATTGTTATGTCTAATGCATAATCATGGAAGGTTTTTTACAATTCCATGAAGATGATTGATGTTTTTGCCAATAATGTTTGAGTCATAGCGTGAGAACCAGTGCTTCCTTGATCCTACTCTCGACTAGGACATAGGAAGCACTGGTTCCCATTTTTTTCGTAACCTCTGCTTTACCCATGAATACACTGGTGATAAACTGCGTAACTTTGGTGGAGAGTACTCTACCAGCATATCTCCATGGAGCTGTTTTGGATTTGCCTGGAACGTTCCACAGTGTAGCATTATATTAATTCATCTCCAGAAAGACCAAGGCACGTTTTTCAGGGACCTACTGGAAATGAAATGAAGTGCTAAGTTTAATGCCTTTGTGTGTAACATTCTCAGCAAAGCAATAACAAACCCACTGTAGCGGCTTCCTAAACCAACCTTATAGCCGCTCGGGAAGATCAGAGGGGGTCCTGGGAGTCGTAGCTTCGTGACGCACTGAGGCTATTGTAGACAGATGCGCTGAGATCCAGAATGCGTTTTGGACATTTATTTGCAGACACACAGCTATCACAGCGCGGCAAAGAGGATGGATAAAATAAGACCGGATGAATAAACTGAACGGATGGGTAGGTAGTGACGGTCAACAAAAATTACAGCTACCCAGCCCTGACCTTTAACAACCGGGTCACAGGTGAGTGCACGCCGTTACACCCATCCACACGTACATGCGCGCCCACGTTAGCCCCGCCCCCTCTGCGCCGCAGTAACACTCACACACAGCCAATCTCCTGCCTCCTACACCCACGAAGACAAGTTGTATTGCCACTCGAAATGTTACACAGTGCTCCTTTAAGTCAATAATCCCATTTACAGTTAAGCTGATGTTAGTAAATGGAATGGAAATTTTTCTCTCAGCGACCCCAATTTTACCCCTGGATACAATTGATGTTAGTAAATGGGTTCCCATTTTTTTTCTCTCAGCGACCCCAATTTTACCCCTGGATACACTGGCGATCCCTCATATTTTTCTAAAATACGAAAAGCTACTGTTTTATAATTTATAATATCATTGTTTGGTGGTTAACACAGCTTACATGTTATAAAACAGGAATCATTGTTGAATTGTCATTAAACACAAACAAACACTGGCAAAACATAACATTGTTGGCAAAGGTTTAAAAAGGTAATTAGTGGACAAATATAATTATATCTATATTTCATTAACCATACATACAAATGCAGTGCAGGTTACCAAGTCATGAAAACAATTACGCTTTAGTTAAACAGAGTAATTGAGACATTTCCAGCATGACGGTAATGAGAATACACACATGTATGAGGTAAACACAGTCAGTGTAATGTGACCTATTAACTGAGCTGATGGCAAACATAGCAGCAGACGACGATGCTCAATGCTCCGGCTGTCCGTCACCGCGCCGCTGCCATGGAAACCACAGACCTTATTATATGGGATGTTAAAAATATTATAAACACGAATGTCCTTTTCACTGCTAGCATGACACCAGCATTTAACTCATTATTTTAAATCTGTAATATGTAAATTAGATAAATGCCCAAATTATACGGTAATGCATAATTCGTTCTAGTTTAGTTTATTTTTTAGGTTTACTCAGACCACAATAAATGAAAGTCTGTGCATATAACCAGAATACAGGCTGAGTCAGATGTACTTATGGAATGGTTTAGTTTAATACTAACAATTAAAGCTTCATTATGTAACTTTTCTTGAAGGGCGGTCCACCACTGGCTTGCCATGGAGATGTTATTGCTTTGCCAGGAATATTTCACTATCATTAAACATATCTGTCTTGCATTTATTCAGTTAGAGACAATTTTTTGCCTAAAGTCTGTTGCCACCATCTGCCCTTGCGTCTCCATGGAAAGGGATAGGTTTAATGCAATACTATGGAACATTCCAGGCAAAGCGGTAATAACTTCATAGAGACAAAGCAGGTGGCATATTCTTTACCAGGAAAGTTACACAGTGCACCTTTAAGTTGCCATATTATTATATTATAACGTACTGAAATGTGCGATTAGCAGCACACCTGTTAGCAACATGATGCTAACAGGTAGATGCATATAGTGAACACAATTTAACCTAAGAAATGATCAGAACAAATCCAATAAACGTGTGGAAAGGTGCCGAAGACTTTCTACTGAAAACCGAAGGAAGAGTGGCCAATCATCCAGTCTGTTCAGAAAAAGAAAACGGAATTAGTAAATGAGTGAATGACAAACGAAAAATCTAACTTTAAATTATGACATGGTTATAAACTCAAAAAGATGGTTAAACATAAGGAACTGTAAGCTACTATATACAGGTAAACTGAATAACTTTGGTAGAGAGTACGCCACCTGCTTGTCTCCATGGAGCTGCTTTTGCTTTGCCTGGAGTGCTCCACAGTATAGCATTAGATTAATTCATCTCCATAAAGACCAAGGCAAGTTACAGGTCAAATCTGTGGAGAGGTGAGCCCACGCACAGTAAGAATGCATGTTTTTCAAGGCCCTACTGGAAATGACATGAATGCTAAAATGATAGAGAAGGTTAATGCTATTGCCTGTAACATTCTCGGCAAAGAAATAACAACTCCACGAAGACAAGTTGTAAAATATAGTGAAGTCAGGTGTTATTTATTAATTAATTTAAGTAATGGTGAACTTAAAAACATGAACAGATCTGTCTATAAATAAAGCAAATAGTCAAACTGTATAGCTCTTTTACTACAACTGGTTTTCAGGTTGTAGAATGTCATTTCATACTCCCAGATGAGGGACAAAAGACAGTTTTGTACCAATAACATTGTATTTTCAGAAATCAGAGGTGGGTAGTACTCTCAGTTACATTTACTTGAGTAACTTTGTAAAGAAATTGTACTTTTAGGAGTACTTTTCTAGCAGCATATAATTACTCCTACTTGAGTAATATTTTTATTGATGTAACAGTACTCTTACTTAAGTAAAAGTTTTGGTTCCTCTTCCCACTGTGAGTAAGTCTACAAGTGACAAAAGCTTTATGTTGACAATATGAAATGATTTGAACATTTGTGTTTCTTGCACTACTCCTTAATATATAATGTAATGTTTCTTCCAATTAGACTGACTTCAAATTACAAATCAGATGTTACGTCCCGACAGTTACTCTTTAAGTTACTTGAGTAGTACTTTTCCCAAATACTTTTTTACTCATACTTGAGTCATTTCTTGGACCACTACTTTGTACTTCAACTCGAGTAATATTATTTTGAAGTTTACTCTTACTTGAGTCAAATTTCTGGCTACTCTACCCACCTCTGCTAGAAACCACAATATAATGTTCTGATGTCATCTGAAACCCATCAATTTTTACTATTTTTATCTGCAACCTATTTTAAAACCAAAGCCCCAAATGCTGGTGGTTTTCACTGGGAGAGCAGTGTGGCCTGTATCCTCAAATTCTCTCTACATTTCATTCCTTTTATTCTCTGTCATGGCCGCTCCTCCCGACATATGCACACAAGGGAGCACTTTAGAATCAAGCTGCCAGCGCTAGACAGCTCTGGAGTTTAGGGAGCTAACCAGAGAGACGGATCTGGCGCCGCGAATGTGGTAGGAACAACAGGTAGCTTCTGTCAGCCCGTGCCTATAGCTGATCCCTGCTTCTCATTAGAACAGAAAGCATGACACGAAAGAGGAAGAGCAGAGGATTGTGGGAAATCAAATACAAGGAGGGAAAAAGAGGTTGGCTTGCTTTTCTTAAAAACCTTACGTCTCGGAGTTGACAGGTTTGAAGCGCGATTTGGTGGATGGTAAAACAAAGTAGAAAGAAGAAAAGGGAGGAGAAGGGTTGCGGTGAGTGGAAGAGGTAATTGGGAAAGTGCTGGCGAGATCAATCCCCCTGACCTACTATTGGGTTGTTCTTCTTGAGGAGGTGTAGAGACAAGAGCTTAAAGGTCCTATATTACGCAAAATTGACTCTTGTGCGCTTTAAGTCATGTTATAATGTTGCTACCTCCTCAAAAACATACCTGGAGTTGTGTTTTGTTTCATTCACACATGTTTGAGTAATCCTGCATTATTAGTCTGTCTACATCGCCAAAGCTCAAAATGCTCTGTTCCACCTTGTGATGTCATCAAGCGGTAGTTTTCGAGTTAACATCTACCTTTTATCTTTAGTTCAGTAGAGATTGGTAATTCCAGGGCTGAAATCATCCAAATGATTCTAGTGAAGGTGTATGGAGTTTAAAAACCCAGTGGAGCACTTCCTGTATTACCACATGACATCACAAGGTGGAACAGAGTGTTTTCTGTTTGAGAGAAGAACTCAGCCTAAACATGCAGGGTTTGTGTGTTAAACATGTGTGAATGAAACAAAACACAACTCCAGGTACGTTGGTGATGAGCAACATTATAACAAATCAGAAAATAGAATAATACGGGTCCTTTAAAGTAACACCGTGTAACTTTCTGGAGGTGGCATGGAAACTGCATAACTCCGTGGAAATAGGGAGTTAAAACCATGCTTCAGAATATTCTCCATCTACATTATTCTGTGCAATAAAAACATCCAAAGCCAATGTTATTTTGTGGCTTAAATGTTACATTCTGGGACTTTAAACACAGACTAAACTAGACACTTGCTGCCTACTTTTCCTCACCCACTCCTCCTATTGTTTGGCCCTGGGTGAGTGACAGGTGGATTTACCCAATCACAGGGAATCGTCAACTCTCAAAAGAAGCAGAGGGCTCTTAATCACGTTGTGACTGGCATATCGCCCGTCTCCATTGATTTGAACTGTTGAATGAAATCTTGTAATAAGCAAAAACAAAATACGGGCTTCTTAAATGAATACAGCACAAAGCATTCACTAAGCATCTTTTGAAGTAAATTCTGTGTTTGCTTGGAGTCCGACCAAACACTAAGAGATTATATGGGCAAGAATAGTGAGTTGTGATTTGCGTGGTCACTCAATATACAAAAATTAAAATGCACAGAAAAATAAATAAATAATAATACCATGAGAAGTAATAAAGTTTGTCTTGCCCCAGTACAGATATATGTTAAAAGTTGCTGTTATGGTCAAAATGAGAACTCTATGTGGTGTCTGCATCTAATTATAAACCATTTTTATCATTTGTGAACCAGGAAGTAACAATTGTGCGCTGTTAGCATGCTAGATGTTATATTGAATGTGTCTGAGTAAATCTGGAAACTGAACTGAACACTCTATATCTACCTATCTCTCTGTCTGTCAGTCTGTTGCTAGCGACTGATGTCAAAACTATTCTCTGGGCTCTGAAAGTTGTGAGAAGCACTAAACTCATCATGGTGAATAATTAGGCTGCTATGAATGCACTTATTACACACAATGTACATTTTCTGGTCAAGGGTAAGCTACACGCTCGTCTCCATGGAGATGTTCCACAGTTTGGGATTTATTTATTTATTTGGCAGAGGCAACACAATCAGATATAGTTATAAAACAAAGCTTGCAAGTGCTAATTTTCAACTCGCATCCCTGTTTGAGCTTTTCTACACTATAATACAAGACATAATCCACAATCCATAATTAAACTGATCCATCTTGCATTTATTCAATTAAATGTGTTGTTGTTGCGAAAAATACCTTGAAAAACATGCATTCTTCCGATGAGAGGGCTCGCCTCTCCACAGATCTGACCTATAACTTTGTCTGGTGGCCCTACCTGCTAGTCTCCATTGAGATACGAAAGTTTAACGCAATACTGTGGAGCATTTCAAAGCAGCAAAACAGCAGCAAAACAAAGCATTACCATCTCCATGACGACAAGGTGGCAGATCCTCCACCAACAGTTTAAAACAAACTCGTTTAGTTTTTCATGTTTAAAAATCAGCTCCAGAGCCTTAAAGTAAGCAAAGACGAAGAACCCGAGCCTTCACTACTATTGTTTATTGTGTAATGGTTTATGTTGGTGCCCTTGTGCAGTGAATGTGTTTTACTGTTTAGAATTAGTCTGTCTGCTCATTTATACAACCCAGGGATTTACAGCGCCACAACAGAGACCTCGCTTTTTCTGCACAAACCAACATTTTATCATGAAAATATCTTCTGCTCATAGTAAACACTAGGGTGAACAAACAACTCAACTTAAAAATACAACAACTGCATAAGAATATATTGCTAAAAGTGATTTGGTAGTTCTACTGCTGCTACTACCTCCACTACTATGTAACTTTTCTGGTGAAGGGTACTCTACACCTCTGTGTGTTCTTAAATATTCCTGTTCCTAGTCCTTTATGGCAACTTTAGTACAAACTAGGTATATTTGCTGCTTTCTGGTATGAAAATGTGTGTGTCCTGGCTCCAGTGAGCACAGCAATTCCAGGTACTTGGTGACATCACGCAAGACTGCCCTGATTACAGCCTGGTGTTTGTACTGATTACAACCTACATGACTGCAGGGGCGGAGTTTGAAGTTGGGATACCTGTTAGACCAGTCAAACTGCCCCTCCTATGTCCAGGCCCCGCCCCTCTTCCTCCTTCACTCTCTTCTTTAGTCCTCCAGGTACGCCCAGTTTAGCAGCTCTATTTGAAATGTGGTTTTGGGCGGAGTTTAGGTGTTCAGTCCCACTTTAAGACCACATGGTAAGATTCTTCTATTATTATGTTGACAATTACATTCAATAGTCTAGAAATGTGTGTTTTATTATCATCATGGGATCAAAATTGCTATCCCTAAATTGAGTTTGAAATTTCACACTAATCTGATATGGCATTATAATAATTCATATTCATACATGTCTTTATGTGAATTGCTTGAGAATGTAACAATATTAAGATGTATGACTGAAGTACAGATAGATTAACTGATATATAGACCTTAAACCTTAAAGGTCCTATATTACACAGAATGGATTTTTGTGAGCCTTAAGTCATGTTAAAATGTTGTTACCTCATCAAAAACGTGGAGTTGTGTTTTGTTTCATTCACACGTTTGAGTCACCCTTTATTTTTAGTCTGTCTACATCTCCAAAGCTCAAAATGCTCTGCTCCACCTTGTGATGTTATGCAGTGGTAGTTTTCATGTTAACAGCTACCTTTTACCTTCTGTTTTTGCTACAGATTGGCAATTCCAGGCCTGAAATCCAAATGATTCTAGTGAAGGTTCGTGGAGCACAAAACACAGTGGAGCACTTCCTGTATTAAGACATGACATCACAAGTGTTTTCCGTCTGAGAGAAGAACTCAGCCTAAATATGCAGGGTTTGTGTGTTAAACGTGTGCATAAAACAAAACAAAACTCCAGATATGCTATCGATATTATAAAATAGATCAGAAAATAGCATAATATAGGCCCTTTAAACAGCTTGAGAACCACTGTTCTTTCTAGCTACTTTTCAAAACTTACACACAGCATGCTTTTCACAACATTTTGGCTAGCCGTCCTTGTATCACTGCTCCTGTCTGCCTCTCCACACATCCCTGTTGCGCTACCTTTGTTCTGCGCGAAGCAAATTAGCTCCAAACCCAGCCAACAGAACTCCAAACTGTTACAAAGAGCCGCTTTTGTTTCACCAAATCTCTTCGTGTGCCTCAGCATCCCAGAAGTCGTTCACAAACCTAATTTCATCCTCGCCAACGTCATCCCGGTGACTCATGTTGGTGTGTTCTCGCGGCAAGGTGTTTTAACGCGTTTCCCTATCACAATAACAACCACACGCGCGCGCACACACGCACACACACGCACACATATTTGGCATTCCTTGTTTGCCAGCGGTCCCCTTAGATCCCCCAAACAAAATGGGAAGAAAAACAACTCTAAATTATTGAATGCTTTACCAAACGGTTCCCTGCCTTAAAACATGGGAAAAAAAAAATGTAAATGCTTCGTCTAGACACAACATTGTATCACTCACGCTTGGCTTGCCTGATGCACTAGCACTTAAGAATTTACATAATTTGATCATGAGTTGATGAAAGAACTACTCTCCCGGAATATATCTGTGCTTTAGTTAATGCAAGAAAGAGAGGAAGTTATTGGGAATTCAAGGCGGTTTTCTGAGTTTAATTGCAGTGTCCGAGAATATTGTTTGTGCCTATGTAAACAGGGGAAAAAATCTACAAAAAGCTATAATGATTGGTCTTTAATCGAGTGGTTGTGGGCGCAGAGCGTGAACCCCATTCATCATCGGCCGTGCGTCATCTCCGCCCTCTCGCTTGCCCTTGTTCCCTGTCCCTTCTCCCTTCTCTCTCTCTCTCCACTATCTGGCTCTTTGAGTAATGGGGAAACTGACCACACCACACCGCACATTAATAATTCAAAATAGGAACAAAGTCATTTTATTTTTTTTCATTTGTGCAACAAGAGAATTCGACTGTATCTATGTCTGAATGGTAATGTTAGAAGTTGAACAATGACTATACTGGCGGTGGTACGACGCTGTAACACGGCGCCTCCCAGGCTGTATTACAAATCAGATCTGCGATGAAGCGAAGGAATCATGTTTTTCAATATATTTTTGTGCCACAGAAACACCCGTCATTAAATAAATGCAGGTAAAAATAGGTTTAAAGTCATACTGAGTAACATTACGGGCAAAGCAATAGCATATCTATGGAGTCGTGACAGACCCCCACCCACTACCACCAGAAAAGTTACACGGTGCACCTTTAGCATCTAAATTGTATAATATCTTCTAAGGAGCTGTTTTTTGTTTGTTTATTACAAGTAATTTTAAGTAGGAAATTTGGACATTGGAGGGGTTGGTGAGCACATGACCTGTGACCAGAAGGTAACCAGGTCAAATCTGCTCTGCTGATCAGGCGATTTTACAACTGCAGTAAGATGATTATTTAATGAAATCCAAAATTCCCTCAAAAATCTGAAATTATCATTCAATGCAAATAAAACTAAGTATATAATATTTTTCTATCATTTAAGTAATATGCAAGCTACACATCTTTATACACTAAATGGTACATTGATTGAAAGAGTCACCATCTATAAATATCTTGGCTTGACGAAAACGTATCTTTTAAAACACATATCTCAAATGATGTAATAGTTTAAATCAAAATTATCATTTTATTATAGAAACAAATCTTGCATCCTTTGATTAACAGAAAGGAAATTGTTCAAGCAACCTTTCTTTTTGTACTAGACTACAGAGATGTAATAAACATGCAGACTTCAGCCTCTACTTTGAAACCTTTAGATCCACTCTTTCACTCAGCCCTTTGTTTCATAACAGGTGATGAACTTAAACCCATCACTGTTCACTCTATGAAAGAGTAGGTTGGCCATCGCGATCTGTCAGAAGAGAACAACACTGTATAAAATGTATTTATAAGGGCTTACTTGATAGTCTGCCTGAATGTCTCACTTGTTTGTTGAACTTTGATACAAGAACTTTCAATACAAGATCTCATGATTGTCTAAGTCTAAAAATTGGCCGCACTAGAAATGAAATGGAAAAAAAAAGCTTTTGGTTATTTTGCTTCCCAAAAATGTAATTCATTTCAAGGACATGTAAAACTGGATACACTGGTTCTACAAATGCACATTAATAATCTGGTGATAAACATTTATAATCACATCTGCACCTGTTTTTAATGTTTTAAATGGATTTATGCAGTTATTTGTTTTGTTTGTTTTTGTTTGTGCTGTTCTGTATGAAATGAAAAGAAAAATGAAACTCATTTAAAGTGTTGTTCTTCTGTATATGTATGTACATTTGTAATTAGTACTGCCTATTGTTTCTCATAAAGCTGTTCCCTGGTTTGTCAAAACTCTGCTACTGCACAAAAAATGTAATATTTTATCTGGTATTGCAATTCTGCTGCAAGGACTTTTAGCAAGACAACTTTGACCTGCGAGCCAAAACATGGCTTTAAATTCAATACGTTTTTTTATGTTTTAGACTTAACATTTTTACAATCCCACATGTTACTGAAATATAAATCTGTAAATAACATTAACTAGATTTGTATTCCTGGTAGTAGACATCGCCTAAAGGGACAGCAGGGGGGAAGTGGAGAGGGCTAAAAGTCACAGGGGGGCATAATGACAAGCTATGAAATTTTTAATGTTCTCTTTACCCCACCCCATTTTAGGAGCCCACTCAATTATTGATGCATTTATGGTCTGTCTGCAGAAATACCAGCGAATATAGGGCCAGCGGGGCAGGGCGGGGTTACGCGCTAAACAACAACAACAGAAACCAAATCGTTTTCGCCGCTGTCAAGTTGCCAAATGCACAAAGCAGCAGCCGTAGCCCACTCTCTGGCACAAGCAATAACATTTGAATGTCAGAAAATAATTCTCGCAGTAATGTTTTTTCTAATATTAGAGTCCCCTGAAAAAGCCAAGAATTGCCAAAGGGGGAGCGGAAATGACTTAGTACTTTGGGGCTGTGACAGTTCATAATTCCATTTCCAATATCTTTCCTCGTTTAAAGTTTAAGGTCTGGCTTGATCTGCTTGGGCGACTTACACACATACCTTGTTTCTTTGGAAAATGGCTTGTCTTTGTTGTAAGATGGACATTAATAATTCTTTCACCTTTACAATATGAATAAACGTCCTCTGTTTTTGTGAGAGACCAGTGGTGGAACGTAAGGAAGTAAAAGTAGTAAATTGAGTAAAATTTGTATGTGTCTGTACTTTACTTAAGTGCATTTTAAAGTGGATAAATTTCACTTTTACTTCACTACATTTGAGAGCAGGTATCTGTACTTTCTACTCCCCTACATTTTGGAACAGGACTGAAAAGTAAAAGTATTTTTTATTATTGGTTGAGACCTGCTGAAAAGGCTGAGGGTTTATTTTTTTCAGCTTCATAGTTAGAGCAAACAAAGATATACATATAAAAACAGCTAGAAAAAAAAAATCATTTGAGTTGTTTCTAATAATCAAAATTAAACACAAACCTTTATTAAAATCTATATATTTTAAGCTTTATTAGAGCTTAAAACCTGCGCAAAATATTTGTACTTTTTACTCTTTAAGTACATTTTTAAACTAATACTTTAATACTTTTACTTAAGTAGATTTTTTCATACTTTCACTCAAGTATTTTTTTTTTTTTTTTTTGCTCCAGTATCTGTACTTTTATATACGTAAGAAAATCAAGTACTTCTTCTACCACTGTGATAGACCAAAAGTACTTTTGATTTCAGTGGCTCTGTTTACATGCGCACCAAAACTCATTATTCATTATCAGATTTCTGGAGTCAGATTATTGAAATTGTCATGTAAACGGTTATATTTGTTGTGAGTAATCTGATTTCTTTCTGATTGTTCACACCTGCGCAGGTTTTGGAAACGATGCAAAAAGTGCCAACTAAAGTGGCAAAAACCAAAATGAAAGAGAACACTTACACTTTTCTTTTAAAATGTATTGTACTTTATTTTCTAACTCCATTGGATGTTCAAGTTTCTCCTAAGCATGTAAACACACTAAAACTCTAACCCTTGAGAAACATTGGTGCAAAATGTCTGATCATTTTGTATGGAATCTATGAAGCACGTCCCAGTTTGTCAAAATGAGTTTACAATATGGTTGCGAAAATCTGATATTAAATGATACTAAAACTAGTGTTGAAACTAGATACTTTGAACAAGTATTGATACAAAAAAGTCACATCAACCAGACAGAAATGAACCTTTCCTGAATATCTTTAGAATGATCTTGAGCTGTATCAGAACAAGAATAAGACATAGACTAGTGTATGTCCATGGACCACTATGGAACCTACCTGGACGACTGAGGGATTACACAGATATAAACCCATAGTAATATAAAAGAAAGTACTATGATTTAATGTTGAAAATCACATTCTACTGTCTAAATAAAGAGTGTTTTTTCTCACTTCTCACTGCTCACTGGCCTCTCCAAACAAGCAGTAAGCTGCAGTACATCCAGAACACTGCTGCTCAGATCCTGACTAGAACCAGGAAGTACGACCACATACGTCTCTGCACTGGCTCCTGTGGCTCAGAGAACAGACTTTAAAGCAGCTCTGCTTGTGTACAAGTCTCTCCATGGCGTAGCACCAAAGTACATCTCCGACATGTTAGTACCATATGAACCATCTCACACTCTGAGGACCTCAGGGACCGGCCTCCTGCTGGTGCCCAGAGTCTGGACTAAACATGGGAAATCGACTTTTCAGTTTTATGCAGCTAAAATCTGGACCAGTCTTCTTGAAGATGAAGAAGTGTGAACTGTGCCTGAGTGATATTGTGCATAAGGCCCTTAATGGCTCTCTCACACCTAGCATGCTGGCTATCACTATTGTTTTCCTTGTTTTGATTTAGGTCTGAGGATGAAGTTATACATAGGAGATAAATGATGCCTAATCCCCCATTCCTGTTCAGAGATGGATTGTTTTTCCTAACAAAAATTGCCTCTTTAACTCTCTTCTCAAACCATTTATTTTCTTTGGCTGAGATCTGTACCTCACTATCTTCAGAGGAGTGGTTAGTGGCTTTGAGATGGAGATGCACGGCAGATTGGTGGCCTGAGCTGCTCTTGCGTCCGTGTTGGTACAATCTCTTATGGAGTGGCTGTTTTGTTTCTCCATTATAACATTCTGCTGCTTTCTATAAGAGATTGTACTTCTCATTCCACTGTTCCCAATGTGTCTATTTTACATGGTCCTTGAATATCATGTGATTCTGGTAGTGTGAGAGTATTAAAGGGGACATATGTAAAATCAGCTTTTATAATCTTTTGTTACAATTGCGTTCATCATTTTCTTACTCAAAGTTGTATTTTGCATTTTGAGTAATCCATTTAAGTGCTCAGAAAATTGCAGTTTTCACCTACCCCCTATCTCCACCCAATTCTCTGTATTTACTTATATGTCTTATTTAAAGTGGGACATAATACATAAACTCCGCCTACAACCACACAGCACATAGAGGTGTTAAAGTGGACAGTACCTGGAGGACTCAAAGGGCGGGGTCTGGGGGTGTAAGAGCATTGTGATTAGACGATGCTGTTAAATGTGGTGTTTAGTTCCACTTTAAGCCCACACTGGCCTTTATAAAGAACAGAGTCTGAATGTCTTTAAAAGTTGAAGGTCCTGGTTGATTTGCTCCGCGTGACTCACACTGCTAACTTTCTTTTCATGTTTTGCCTTTGTCGTCGGCAGAGACATGACATGTGACAGCTAATGTGAAATCTCCTTTATTATTGGGCTGCCATCTTGTTGCCCTGCATAATCAGCCCCCACTGTGGCCCTATGCTGTAATTACGCCTCCTTCCCACCAGGCTGCAGGACATGTGGCTGTATTGAGAATGATGAGGCCGACGCTGACTTAAACAACACGGCGACACGTTTGCTATTTTCCGCAGCGATGAGGGTCCACAGTCGCTCACTTAGGTTCCATAGCGGGTCGTGTCACTCTGCACAAAGAATAGAAACGAGCTGCGGCAAGAATCTGTAAAAGGAATTTTGAGATTACACTTTTGGTAGTGAAACTGATATTTCTACTCTAGCAATGAAGTTAGATTATATCCTGCTTCATACTGCTTATTTCTATTATTTTAATGGGGCAAGATATTAAGCTTTGGCAGGTGTGATGCAACCCAGAGACAAAACTTAAGGGGCGTTCTCCGCTGTGAACAAGTTTGCCCCTCCACAGAACTGACTAGTAACTTGGCCTGGTGCAGTCACCTTCTTGTCTCTATGAAGATAGAGAAGTTTATACTTTGGAACATTCAAGACAAAACATCTCTATGGAAACAGGCAGGAATGTTCCACAGCATGGCACCTATATATCTCCATGGAGACACCACCTGGCCAAGTTATAGATCAGATCTGTGGAGAAGCGGGTCCGCTATCAGTAAAAATGAATATTTTTGAGCGATAAAACCATCTGTAGTTGAATAACTGCAAGATAGATGTGTATAATTTCGTACTGTGGAACATTTCAACCAACGCAATAGCATCTCTGTGGAGACAAGCAGATGGCAGACTTTCCACCAGGAAAGTTACATAGTGCACCTTTAATTGAGATTCAGGCTACATAATTTAAAACACATGTAAAACACATCTCCTGCTAAATTGCTGGCGTCTACCTTTGTTTTTAGCACAGAATACAAACAACATTGTCGCATTTTGCTTGCACACTTTAGCGTAGCATTAACCACAGCCGTCACAAGCGATTTAGCGCTTTGAATCGGATTCCTCTTTAGCCTGGATTTACAACAAAATGTGGAATAATCGTCTATGGCGGCACAGACTATGAATGGGCTTTCTCAGACACTATGCCCTCAGGAGCTCTGATCTTTCACATGCTTCTTGACACATGGCAATTACAGTCCCACCCCCCTCCTACGTGTTTTTAAGAGTAATTAAACCAGGCCATGCTACAGTTAGATGCACAGGAGGTCAGGCTGGCCCAGTGGAGAATTCCCAAGCCCCGTCTAGTGTTTTCTTGGTAGTGTGTGGGCTGCTATTGTAGTGGAGAGATGCAGAGAAGGTTGGGTTAGCGGGCTGGTTGCTCCTAAGGTCATTTTTGATCATCATCAGAAGGAGAAGAGATACAAACAAGTGGAGTGTCTATAGGAGGGCTTCTTTTCCACTCACGTCAAACTGATGGACAAGAGCGGGCAGGAGGCGGCACACGTGCTGTGCCGACACTACAGACAATACACTGTGAACATAAGATGGAGCTGTACTGTTTTAATGAGGTGGAACAAGTTGCATTTCATTTTTTCACTGGTTGTTGTGTAGTAACCTCAGGCAGCAAGATGGATTCTCGTGATTTTTGTAAGTTCACAAACTCATGAAAGTCCATCTCGTCATGTTCGTCTTCTCGCAGACCAGTCACAGAGAAGCACTGATGCTGGCAGATGTACATTTTAGCATCAATACCATGCACTGTATATATCAATGGGCATAACTAACCTGCTAGCCACAGCGTTCCAAATAGGAAGCTTCCGGCTCCATCTACTCTGGCTCCAATTCAATTAACATTGGAAAACTGTTGCCCCTTTCTCCATAACTGCTGCTGTCAGCCTCGTCATTTTGGTCTTAAAATGTTCATATAAACCTGCTCTACATGAGTCTGGTATTTTTTATTTCGGTTGCTATGATACTAGAGGTCGGAATTCCAAATATGGAACTCGGCTCCATCCCTGTAACCGCTGGCCTCGATGAGCTTCATTTGACTAGAGCTGAACAGTATGGGGTCACGTCACACTCACTTAGTCCACTTCTTTATACAGTCTATGATCAACACGGACTATTTTGTTTGTGAAAATCGTGCAGAAGGTAAGTTGTGATGCTTCCAACTCAGATTCAAATACTTATCACAACGTTCTGTGTTTTCATGATTGTTTTCAGCGTTAGTCGTTCCAGGTTGATAAATGTGTAGAACTCATTCCAGAGTGACACGTATGAATCTACTATGAGCCAGGTCAGTTGTTGATGCCTTTCTGTCATTTGAGACGATATTATCCCCAGGGTTTCAGAATGATGAGAAATTAGTGACACTAACAATATATTTTATCTTTTTAATGGGAAATATGTTCAAAATGTTGTATACAAAGCTGAAACCCATGAGTCGTATTAGTTAAACTGTTTTAAGGTAAGTAAAAAATATATATATGAATTATATTTGGTAATGGTGCGCTATGTAAAATTTCTGGTGAAGGATCTGCAACCTTCTTGTCTCCATGGAGATGTTATTGCTTTGTCTGGGAAGTTACACATTATGGCATTTAGCTAATCTATCTCCATGCAGACAATAAGAAGACAAGTCACAGGTCAGATCTGATGCCATGTAGCTAGTAAAAATGCACCTTTTTCACATGTAAAAGTCTAGATATCAGACCAAAAACAGAAATAGAAGCGTTAATTAAAATGTTAACAAAATAAGTAGTTCACAACTCAAATGTTATTGAATACTGAGATGAATTTCAGGTTAAAAGGTTCATTTTACCTAAACACAATGAGTTCAACAGAGAATAGTTTAATTAACATAAAAATGAAAGCACCCGTTATATTCATAGATTCAAATAAACGCTACAGTGATGCTAATGTTCCTGGCGCCGAAATTTAATTAGAAAGAAGCATTTCATTTATTTTGCATTGTACGGCGCCGTGTAAACAATGGGAGCAGTGCAACACAAGTTTAGCCGTTCATTTACTGTTAACATGCAATTTAACATTCAATTTAAAGTGTTTTTGTCTGGGTTTGTAATTACCTGAGCTACATTTATTCTTCTGGTCCCTGAAATTGTGAAGAAAAGCCTATAGTTTTGATCTATGGACATAAAATGCATGGGATTCTTGTATTAATTTAGAAGAAATAAAATAAAATAAAATAAAATTGAATCCAAATAACAAAACAGCAAAGCTAAAATGGCAAGTCAATGATGAAAAATTAGGACAGTTGCCATAGCGATTAACATTTTAAAACAAATATTATATCTTCTGAATGGTGAAAAGTCCTCAAAATGTCACCAACAACAGGAAGCTTGCGCCCATGAATAGTTAGAATTATTTGGAGTCTAAAACCTACTCTAAAATCGCACTTTTTGGAGTAATAGTTATTATCTTCAAAATTTGTCCAGTGCCCTTTTGAAAATTGACACTTGCAAGCTTCCGTAATTACTTTTACTTGTGAAGCCTGTCCAACTTTACCAACTTTTTCAGATTTTTTTTTTTTTTTTTTTTGGAATGAGAGAGGACATTAATCATCAAAAACCAAAGAGAGGAGGGAGGGTCTGTCTGAGAGTAAAAAACAGAAACTAGTAACAATAGTTGCCTCTGACCTGCTGTCACTGTATGATAAATACCCATTCGTGAGGTACAGAAGTGGGCTACAGTAATGCACTTAGGGAGCTGCGTTCAACCCTGTGTAACTTCTCCTATTTGACCTCCAATCCAGTGCATTAACAGTGTCTAGACCCACCAGATGGCCATGCGTTCTTGGACTAAACAGGTCACCAAAAAAACCTCCAAATGTCTCAAATACTCGTGGGAAAGTTTATATAATGTGAAAATATTTATAAAGTGAAGGGAACTATTAAAGGTACACTATGCAACTTTTCTGTGGGGCGGGGTCGGCCACATGCTTGTCCCCATGAATTAGTATTATATATGAAGGAATCTTTATTTTGACAACAGAATGTGATTTTCAACATGAAATCGTAGTACTTTAAATTATATTACCATGTGGTGTCTGTGTAATCCCTCAGTCGTCCAGGTAGGTTCCATAGTGGTCCATGGGCGTATATCATAGACTGTATGTCTAAATGGACATAGCAAACCTGTTAGCCGCCACGTTTCAAAAAGGAAGTGAACAGGGGCGTCCTTCCGGCTCCTTTGACCCTGGCTCCAATTCACTTTACATTGAAAAACTGTCGCCCCTCTCTCCGTAACTGCTGCTGTCAAGCTTGTTATTTTGGTCTTAAAATGATCCTGTTTGATTTTTATTTTGCTATTGTGTCCATAAATCAAGATATGAACATAAATAATAAACAAATCAGGCGCCTTCTTTCCCCGAGGTTGCTCCTGCTAGCGTTAGCAACAGGTTTGATTGACAGCGTTGCTAAGCGCCCGCTCCTTGCTAAACCAGCGGTGCGGGCAGGAAGGAGCATTATCTTAAAATGCTTGGCTCTAGATTGGCTCTTTAGTTGCTATGATACTTGCGGTCGGAATTCCAAATATGGAGCTCCAAATTCCCCCATGACTGCGAGCCTCGATGAGCTTCATTTGACTAAAGCCAAACACTATGGGTGACATCACACTCAATTCACTTCTTTAAACAGTCTATGGCGTATACTCG
This sequence comes from Periophthalmodon schlosseri, assembly GCA_000787095.1. Lineage (NCBI taxonomy): Eukaryota > Metazoa > Chordata > Actinopteri > Gobiiformes > Gobiidae > Periophthalmodon > Periophthalmodon schlosseri. The sequence continues at coordinate 57,060 of KN484104.1, forward strand.
TTTATTTGTTCTTATACTTGTTCTAATGCAGCACATCATTCTAAAGTTATTCAGGAAAAGTTCATTTTTGTCCTGTGAATGTGACTTTTTAGTATCAATACCTGCTCAAATGAGTATCTAGCTTCGACACTAGTTTTAGTATTGATTAGTATCTGATTTCCGATACGTTTGACAACCCTACCATGGATATGTTGTAGCTTTCCCTGGAATGTTCCACAGTATGGCATTTCACATATCTATCTCCATGACAACCGGGTTAGGCTTAGCTACATGTTCTGTGGAGAGAGGACCTGCTGCAATAATAAATGCTAGATACGAGATTAATGTCATACTGTGGAACATTCAAGGTACAGCAATAACATCTCCACCAGAAAAGTTACATGATGGACTTTTAACTTTACCAGGAAATTCAGAACACACATAAGCGTAATGTAGGTTTTAACAAGGAGCAGGACAGATGGATGTAATCAGGTTCACTCCAGCACAAGATAAAAATAAACATGGTCTAAACAAGGCTAAACACTGAAGTTGCAATAAATGAGGAACAAGTCAGGCCAAACCAGGTGAATCAATTATATAACAGCAATGGTATGTTTTTCACTGTTATTTAGAAATTCATTACTCGAGTAGAAGTGGTAGTAGTGGTCCAAGAAATTACTCAAATAAGAGTAAAAAAGTGTTTGGAGTAACTATACTTGAGTAAGCGTAATTGTAAGAGTGACTGTCTGGACATAACATCTGATTTATAATTTACACTGAACATCATTGGAAGGATAAAGCATGAAACAATTCAACAATGCTGGTATTTTCAAAGGACAGACCACAGCTATTACAAACAAATTGTATCTGAAGGAGCAGTGCAAGAAACTAAAATGTTCAAATCATCTAATATTGTTAACAGGCCCGTCGACAGAAATTTGAGGGCCCTGGGCAAGAATCCTCACATGGGCCCCCTCTAATATAAATTCATAGGAAGGGGGTCCAATTCTGGGTTCTGGGCCCCCTAAGACCTCGCGCCAGAGATAACAGACCCCACCCCCCCTTCCCGAACATCAACTCCCCTGATTGTCATAAAGCATTTGCACTTGTAGACTAACGGCCTCTTTTATCAAGCGTTTGCTCATGTGGTAAACAGCTAAACACGCTAAAGGTGGCGCAAAAACCCGACACGATTTCTCACCAAGACGCTAAACAAGACGCAGTACAGTTTTGTTCCTATGAGTGAATGAATATGCAAAAGAGGGCGTTTTTGGAAATAGAAGAAATGCTAATGAAGTTGTTTAGCGAGTGCTGCCAAATGGATCACAAATATGAGAGTTAAAACTGTGTGATAATGTAGTACGCTGGAAGAGACAGGTGTAAACCTTTTACACGAGATAGCTGCTGCAATTTGTGCACCTATAGGCCATTTGGTATTGATTTCAAATGCTTTAAAATGTTTCACAAGGACAGATGAGATAACAGCATGTTGTTTTCAAAGCAGCAGTAATAAAATAGAAACTCTTTACCTGCAGCACTTTTCCCTGACTCCCACAAGTCTTCCACTGAACTGGAGCACTCCACAGCAGCTGTCCATCAAACTGGTCTTTCATGTGTCTGTCCCATGTCCTAAAGACTGTCCCATGCTGGTAAACTTGCTGTTCAAACCACGACTTCCACGACTCCCCGTCAGACGCTCCTTAACCCAAACGTTATGAGAGAATGTCCTGAGGTAGAAATAAAGGTGAATTTGCACAACACAACACTTCAACAATTCAATAGCCCACAGGAGCAAAGGCACACAAACTTTTGCACTCACTGAATACTCTCATTTACATATCAGAAATAATACGATTACACGCACTTCCCAATGGTAAATCACACACAACACGCCCACAAATTGCACAAGCTAGTTTTCAGTTTATACTGGCAGTTTAGCGCATGGATTTATAACTAAGGCCCTTAGACACAGTGGGAAGAGTAACCTATAGCTTTACTCAAGTAAGAGTACTGTTCCACTGTTAAATATATTATTACTCAAGTAGGAGTAAAGGTATGGTGTCTGAAAACTACTTGGAGAAGTAAAATTGAAGTTATTCAAGTAAATTAGTGTCCAAGTCAAGAGCTGCCCTATAGCTAACTCATGAGCCATAGTCTACCCTATTCATTTGTATGATTGTGCTGTAAGCTTGTGTACACTGGGGAGAGAGAAATCAGCCATGTGCAGGGGAGATCTTGGTCATCGGTCCAAGCGCGCCGCGTCCAGTGATTGTTGTTAAATTGGCAGTGAAATGTTGTTTTCTGCTTTGACAGTTCACAAAAGGATGCCCAGAGAAAACAGGCTTCCCCTAATCCAACAGGGCCATCTGTACTGCTTATTTAAAACACAACAGACCTGCGTAGTTTGAAGAATATTTATTTGATGAGGTCTACTGGGTACAAGCATTATTCACAACTTAGAGGTAAACAAGGCATTCTGTCTCAATGTTTAGAATTCTCATTCTACTGAAACACAAAAGATAGAACATTGAAATGCTTTAAAAATATAAATTAGCTTAGCGACTAATGTCAGTTCAGCAAGGAGGATTTTAACATATACAGCCGTATTGATACTGTGCAATGACATCACGCTGGGGGGGTATTACATGTATGTTTATGGTGGAATGTTCAGTAGCCACCATGGTGACACAATGCATACATTGGCAAACAGCCCGATAAGTTTTTAGATTGTCTGAAAACTAAAAAAAAAAAACAAAATAGATTTTTTTTCAGGAGCCTGTGATCAATACGGGCTTTCATGGTCCCATTTAGGTGTTTAGCTGTGACTAACTGAAAGACTGCTGGGACTTGTTTAACAGTACAAATAGGTTCACTTGTTGTAGTTCCAGCTAAGTCAGCTCTTTATTGTCAGATTGTGTTAAAACAGATTAAAGTCAAACTTGAGTAACAGAGGTTCATACAGAGCAGTGCCTCCGGTTAGCTTCAACCCCCCCAGGGAATGTTGATGATATCAGCTGCAAAGTATCAGGATACTATGGCTTTGTCCACAATGTTCCACAGTGTTGTATTAGACTATCTCCATGGAGACAAGTAGGTGACGCCTCCAGGTGGTCAGATCTGGGGACAGAAAGATGACAGTAAGAATGCATGTTTTTTAGGTATTTTAGCGCCATAAAAACACCTGTACTTGTATTAAATGTGAATGCTAGATAAGTTTAATGTCATACTGTGGAACATTCCATTCCACTGTTAGCTCTGCCCACTTAGTCCCTTCTGTCCAGGAAGTTGTCTATTTCTGGCAGTTGTTTCCTAAAAGTTCTCACCTAACAAGTAACAGTTTAAATGTACGGCCAATATCATTCAGTGTCTTTTTTATCCACAATATAGTGTATGGGGTGAAAAGTGTTTTTGTGAACCAGAGGAAAGTTTTAAAACAGATCTGATCCCTGGACAAAGAAGACAGAAAATCTGAGGTGGCTCAAGGTTCTGCTGCTGCACTGAATAAAGTCTATGAGTATTAAAAAAAAAAAAAAAAAAAAGATATTTTGACTGGGTAGAACTGATGACAGATATAAATGCCTGGCAAACTTGGAGCTAAATGCTAGCCTTAAGATAACCACTTATGAAGGCATCTAATGTAAGTTTAATTTCAAATGAGCCTGGATCAATGGGGCATAAGGGTTTTAGGTCAAGTTTAATTTAGCCTGCAAAGCCTTAGGAAACACTGGAATGATGGGTGTTAATTGTTTGGCTTGTGGGGTCTGGTTATGGATGCTTATTAGAAAATCATTACGCTAATTGCACAAACAGAATGTGCATTTTTGATTGCCATGAAAAACTGCCCCATAAAAGTCACGCAACAGTGGACCGTTATACTGTTATTGTTCTGAAATATCTAACCCTTATGTAAATTCGGCGCGTTTTGTTCTATCTTGACAGGGACAGACACAAGATTCCTTTAAATGGACTAAAAAGGGATGGTTAGCTTGAGCGCACGCCTGTGTTCTCACGAGCTAAGTGCTGCTAACTGCGCTAATTGTGTTTCGTGTCTGCTCTTGTCACAAACAAAAAGCCGCCGCTCAGATGTCCATTTCACATTTGTTTTACCGTGAGTCATTTAAGAATTAGCCTTTTTGAGCAAGAACGAAACCAAAACAAACTAGAACTTAATCCATTTAGGACTAAAACAACACGACAGATCTTTATTTTTTAAAACTTTATATGAACCGCATGCAAGTGAAGAATGCATCAATCATGTGACAGGAAAGGACACTAGAATGGTTGGGTATAAACGTGTAAGAAAGGGGACCAAGTGATGCCAAATGAACTTGTTTTTTGAATGTTTTTTGGTATTGCTGTGTATCTTTTGAGTGTGCAGTGGTTTCCCAGAAGGTTTAGCCATGACATTTACAGATATTTTTTGATAAAGTTTTATTTGGAGTCATTCATGCATGTTTGGGTAATATATATTCAATCTATATGGGTAAACGGTCATGGTTGCATTTTTATATAGCGCTTTTTCCACTTCAAGGCACTCAAAGCGCTTTACATCAAAGAACCACTCACCCATTCACTCACCAGCCTACGCAGACACTAGGGGTGAGGTGGGTTAAGTGTCTTGCCAAGAACACAACAACAATCTGTGGGAGCTGGAATCAAACCGCCAACCTGTGGTGTCAGTAGCTCTGACCAATAGTGTTTATGTTGAGAGCGGGATTCGAGCCGCCAACCTTCGAATCAGTGGGCAAACACTCTACCAACTGAGCCACTGTCGCTCCAAATTGCACCAAAACTTTCACCTACCCCCCCACCCGTATCCACGGCCACTACTTACTTTGTGTTCCATTTTTTTCTTAAACAGTAATACGCAGTTCAGCAGAATTGCATAATCATTTTAGTAAAAAAAAAAAGAGGCAGGTGGACATCAACACTGTAATTTTCAACCAGAATTCAGCAGAAATGTTTCCTTTATTATTAAAGGCCCTGTACCTGAGTTTTCCCATGTATCTGAGCAAAATCTATCTTGCCCCAGAACTAATATACTGGATATGCCGCTCTTGAGATCAAAATACGTCTGCTACATGCTGTCTGCAAGTGTTTTAGTGTCTGATAAGTGCGCCTTAGCATGCTAGTTGTTGTTAGCTTTACTGTCACAGCAAAACACCACTCTGGTCTCTGAGGGTTCTGAATATCATTATAAACTCGTCTTAATGAATAAATAAATGGGATGTTTGGAGTACATAAGGTGAGTGAGGAGTAACTCTGGATCACTGCAAACCGTTTAAAATAGTACTCCTGTTTTTCGTGCTTTTATTCTGTTTTTCACGTTTATTCAGACAGTAAAAACCAGGTGCGGCGGCTTTAAATCATCAATATTGCAGTTTAAAATGCCCATAAAACAGTGATCCGCAGATGTTGTAAATCACAACCAGCAGACAAACGCACAATATCTCCTCTTTAACCAGGGACTAAACAGGCCCAAATCTGGACTGAACCTGCCTCTCCAGAACTAAACCAGGACTAACCCCGACACAAACCTACACACGGCTCATACTCCCATACCCCCAGTCATCCCAAACGACATTCTCCCTCCATATCTGCTCTCCCATCTCTCCCCCCTCCCTCTCCTCAGTCTTTATCATGGTACCAAGGCCCCACTGGGAGGCTGTGATCTGCAGTGCACATCCTGAAGAATTAATGACTGCTAATGTACCAGTTAATGCAGAAAAGGCGGAACATCCATCATAACTGACAATTTAATAGCGCTTTCATAGAAGAGGCCAGTCACTTTGCTCCTATATGCTCCTCCACTGTTCTCCCCCACAGCCCACACACGCACAAACCTTACATATGAGATTGCTTAAGCTAATAGGTAAATAGCAATGTATGAAAAAGCTTAAATACGTTTACAAGTCGTTTGCAGTTGACAGGGAGTTAATTAACGCTAGCCTGGAGATAGTAGGCTAATGAAGCAGCGCTAACGACGGACGCTAACGTACGCGAGCTGCACCCCGAAAGCTTTTTATAATTAATTGTTCTTGATCAAGTCTGAATCAGCGGTTAAATGTAGTGGCGCGCTGGGATGCTATAGTGGCCTGAGTCATGGGTTTTATTGCGGTCGTTTTTGGGAGGAAATGTATTAAAAATGAAAAATTGCATTTGGAAAAGTTGAAAGTTAATAATGAAAGTGTTAAAGAGTTGGGTGTTTTACTTCTGTGGGGTATTAACTGCTAACACATAACATATTTAGATCACCATGTACCTTTTATTGTTCTGAAAAAATGTTATATTCACCGAAAAACTTAAACATATTAACATGTTTTATAAATTTCATTTTCATTTTTGACACATTTTTGAGTCTCCCCTGCCTTTGCTCTCCACGCTAAGTCACTCCCCCTTCAGAGCGCTATCACATTACAAGCTGTGTGTATTCCGCTAATGAAACTACTGCACATCGTATCAGATTTGGGAAGTTGTTTAATACAGTTTTGTATCCTGCTTTTGTATGTATTTATGGAGAATTACCATGTGGGAGTATGGGTGACGTAGGTTTGTGGGCGGAGCACTGCACAGAATTTTACAAGATAACCGTAAGAGGGTTTGAATAGGACCTGGGAGAGATCGCTAGATTACTGAAACATGCATGGAGCTAAAACCTCTTCAGGCATGTTTTTGTTGAGGAAACAACAACAAAAACATGGAAGAAAGCTAAAAACAAAAGATTTTGCATAATACCCCCCCTTTAAATAACCATTAAAACTGCAGTAGTAGTTACATTTTTAGCTGTTACCAACAATATGAAATTACTTTTACCTAAAATCACATAACAAAAAGTTACAATTTCTTGTTATTCCCCAATAATATGAAGAAAGATTAACTTTCCAGGTTGAGAATAACGTGATTTCAGTTTTATCCTCCATTTTGCTCTCTGTCAGCATCTACAGTAGCCCACGAGGGACGTACTGTTAATCTTGAACTGACTTTGCAAGAAAGAAACACACAAATAGACACCCAGAGAGAGTGAGCTGGTTGTTTTTGATTTCATTCAATATCTGAAAACTTAAAACTGGAATACACGACTCGCTGTACAGCAAATGAGTCAATATTGTGTTTTGCCACATAAACGATATTCTAAACGCAATCTATAGGACAACATCAGACTGCTGCATGGTGTCTGCATCTAGTAATGACGGTTTCTCCATCCATCCATTTTCTTCCGCTTAACTGGAGCCGGGTCGCGGGGGTAGCAGTCTAAGCAGTGACTCCCAGACTACCCTCACCCCAGACACTTTCTCCAGCTCCTCCGATGGGACCCCCTCAGCCTCCCCTGTAAGGTCTGTTCCAGTCCTGGAGAGGAGAATCTGACCGACTGTGGAACCTCGGTTTCATGAGGAGCAGTGTGGTTTTCGTCCCAGTTGTGGAACACTGGATGAAGTATTTTATTGGTCGCAGACCCGGAAGTACAGAGAGTCTGGTCCGCCTTTGTTTTATGTCATTGTGTAAAAAAGGTATTCTAAAGTCTCCCGAAAATTCATGCATGTGAATACTAGCAATGTGCTGAAGGGTTTGTGAGAGCTGTGAACCGTAGTTAGACACATTTAAACACTCACTTCCAACTTTCATGGTTTGAAAATTGGTTAATACAGTTTTAACAATTTTTTGAAGTAATTGGTAATTAGGTATGACAGTCCATACACTATATTCAGGACATCCTATACTTATATTATAATTATTTTAGGTTTAATACCCTTTCATTACATATTTCCAAAGAGAATCACAATATCACAATACCACACATTTAACAAAATTTTTATATATATATATATTTTTTTTTTTAAACACCTCAAACTTTCAGTCCATAATCACACATTTAATGTTGTCACAATGCTAAAATTTCAAACTTCATTTTAATATCCAAATGATAATTTTAAAGCTCTTTTTAGACAATTGTGTGATTTAAAAAAAAACAAAAAAACAACAACAACAACAACAACACAATAATGATACTAGTTTATTTTATGTGGTTTTACACTAGTTCTTCTAAAACTCAAAATGAAACTGTTCAGAAAAGGTCCATTTTTATACAGTGGTATGATTTTTTTTTCAGTATCAATACTTTCTTAAATGAGTATCTAGTTTTGATACTAGTTTTAGTATCGATTAGTATCTGATTTTCGATAGTTTTGACAACCCTACATTCATTGCCTACATTCTTCACTTATCCCATCTCAAAGTGACATCGCAGTATGACACACGCACACACACACACACACACACACACACAGTAGTCCATAACGCAACTGTTTATCACTGATCCTCCCTGTGTGAAAACAGCTCGGCCCTGCCCAGCTCCTCTTTGGGTTGATGTACAGAACCAATATTCCGGGAACAGCTTGCACAGGCAGCTAATGTCCATTTCAGCACATCTAAAATTATGTCCAAAGCACTGTCCAATCAATGCCAGTGTCCAGCGGAGGGAGCCGGAGCCACCTCTCCTCCAAATGAGCCGGGTAATGGAGAGATAAATTTATAGTTGGAACTTTTCGCTTGGATTTGTAGTTTTCAATCTGGCGTGCGCATAACTCGGAATGCACTGCGACAGGAAGACAAGAAGACAATGCGTGCCATGGTGGGACAGTAATGGGAAAAGTTGAACAAACACAAGTAGTTGAATGCGTGCTGTTGAATAGGGTGCTGTCGCTTTAAAAGATAATCTCCGTTCGGAATGGGACAGTAATAGATGAGAGAGGCGCATGGACAAATGAGGATGAATTTCCAGTGTTTACGTTCACTAAGATTGATTAGACTTATTCTGTGGTTTAGGGGTTTATGGCACAAAATGAACAGTGAAGAATAGAGGTGATGGAAGCTAAAGATAGCAGCGGTCCGGTTGGCGAAGTCACAAGGAAGACGCTTAGAAAATGTGGTGTAATTAAAACGGCAGTTGGGTAAGGTTAACAATCATTTCTGCTTTTGCTGCTATAAATAAAAATGATCTACGCACCGGAAAAATAAAAGACAAAGCGCTCACAAACTTACAAAACAAAACATGAAACCTGATTTTTGCTGTCTTAAAGCAAAGCGAGTTCATTTTAATAGTTTCCTCACTTACCTTATGCATTCAGACCATCCTAATTATTCACGCCGATGAGTTTCTAAGCACTTTTTACGGCGACCAGAGCGGAGTTTTGCTGCTACAGTATAATGCTAACAACAGCTAGCATGCTAACACCGCATTAGTTTATCTACCATTATTTAGCAAGTTATTTATGTAGAGGCAATTGTAATTTAGCAAATCTAGCAAAAATCAAAATAGGAAATATCCATGGTTTCAGAATTGGAAAATTTAGACTGTTGCCATAGCAATTTAAAACAAAATATTATATCATTTGAACGGGGCGATAGTAGCTCAGTTGTGCTTGTCCACTGATCCGAAAGGCTGGCAGTTCAAATCCTGCTCTCGACATAAACTCACTGGTAGAGTGGTCAGATCCACAGGTTGGTGGTGCGATTCTAGCTCCCATAACTGAATACTCTCATTGTGTCCTTGGGCAAGACACTTAATATAAGTGTGTGCGAGTGAATGGGTGATTCCTTGATGTAAAGTGCCTCGAAAAACGCTATATATTGAGTGCCTTGAAAAATGCTATATAAAAACGTGATCTTTTACCAAAAAGTTCTCAAAATGTTGCACGTAACAGAATGCGGAGTCCCAAGAATAGCAGCAGACATAAAAAAATAAATAAAATAAAGTAAATAAAAATAGCCAAGATAACGGTATTACTTCTACTATTAAACCAAAGTCTCATTATAATTTACAGCGCGTGAGTCCTTTGTTCCCTCTTATTACTGCGTTAGTTGGTTCATCCATTCTTGACGCCCGTGCAGACTTGCCTTTATAACCTCCATAAATATGCATTGTGTGTTTTGGAGGGTGGCCAAGCTCCGTCCGCCTCGGAGACAGCAACCGTAATTTCTGCTGTCAGTTCAGTTTGCGCGTCCCTCGACCTCTCCTCTCGCTGTTCAATAAAAAGCAAAAAATAAAAATAAATAAAAAATGTCCGCGTCCTTGCTAAATCTTTATAGACCTTCCTGCTCTGTGGTAAATCTAATCTTTTGTTTTTTGTTCTTTCAGGGGACACAACATGGCCGTCCGGGTTAAAAGTACAAGATAAGCATGTTAGTATCGAGCTAGCGGACGGGTAGGACAGCGATCGTTGTCATTGAGCTGCGGCAAACTCTCAGATAGCCAAATACAGCACAGGGCAGAGGGGAGGAGACACATCCCATTACTGTGCTACTGTACGAGCAATAATACAACATAGTTCGACCACGCGCTAAATGAGAAACACTGCAGTCAATTATGCCTGGTTTTAGACGCTCACTTTTGCTAGCTGCTTTTGCTAGCTGCATGTGCGCGGAGATAATGTTTACTGTAGCAATTTCAGGAAAGCATTAAGAAGCGACTATTTTGAAGGACTATTTTGAAGTAAAAATGGTTACTTTGAAGAATCTGCAAAGGTCGGTAGAGTAGCCAAAAGTTTTGCTCAAGTAAGAGTAACGTTACTTCAAAATAATAGTACTCAAGTACAAGTGCAAAGTTGTGGTCCAAGAAATGACTCAGGTAAAAGTAAAAAGTATTTGAGAAAATGACTGAAGTATTTGAGAAAATGACTACTCAAGTAAGAGTAACGTTACATGAAAATAATATTACTCAAGTAGAAAGTTGTGGTCCAAGAAACTACTCAAGTAAGAGTAAAAAGTATTTGAGAAAATGATTAAAGTATTTGAGAAAATTACTACTCAAGTAAGAGTAACTGTTGGGACGTAAAAGTATACAACTAGAAAAGTACAATTTCTTTAAAAAGTACTACCTAACACTGAGAATCTGTCTTGCAACCAGGTAACCATGAAAAAAAAGGATTCTGAAGTAAAAGTAGTAGTTAAAGTGCACTGTGTAACATTTCCTGTGGAGTTTCTGCCACTTGCTTTTCCACATTTAGATGTTATTACTTTGCTTGGAATGTTCCACAGTTATGCATTACTAGCAAAAGTATCTATCTCCATGGAGAAAAACAGGTGAGTATGTTCTAAGCAATAAAAGCACCTCCAACAGAATAGATAAAAGATCATTAAAGCCATACACTGTAACTTTTCAGGCAAAGAAATAACATCTCCATGCAGAAAAGACAGTTGCAGACCACCCACAAAAAGTGCACGTGATGAGGCTCAGTGGAGGAGTGGTTAGAGCACTCACCATACAACAGGAAGGTCCCCGGTTCAGTTCCCAGGTTCTGGGGTCTCTCCGTGTGGAGTTTCAAGAATCAGCACCAAAAGAAATGCTTTCAATATAAGAACTAGTTTAAGACCACATGACATCAGTGGTGGAAGAAGTACTCAATTTTGTTAATTAAGTAAAAGTACAGATACTGGAGCAAAAAAAAAAAAAAAATTAAAAATGCAAGTAAAAGTAAAAGTATCACATGAAAAATCTAGTTAAGTACCTGTTTAACAATATACTTAAAGAGTAAAAAGTAAAAGGTTTCGTGCTCAGCCTCAACCCAACTCAGCCTTTTCAACAGATCTCAAAAAGTAATAAAAAATACTTTTACTTTTCAGTCCTTCAAGTTCAAAAATGTGGAGTAGAAAGTACAGATACCTGCTGTTAAATGTAATGAAGTAAAGGTAAAACGTATCCATTTTAAAATGTACTTAGGAAAGTAAAGTACAGATACCTTAAATACAGTACTTAACTACTTTTATTTTGTTCTACCACTGCATGACATCAAATAAAATACCTCTTCTTTGTAAAAATTGCATTCTATTTGATCAAACAGAACTCTTGCAGTCATCATTGTGGTAAAATAGTTAGCCTTTTCTTAAATATAGAAATAGAGGTTTGGTGACAACACTAGGATGCTTCTCCCTTGGATTCTAAACTTAAGCTCCTGGTAAATGCTGTTGTTGTTGTAATTTTTGAAGTATAGCACTAAGCTGTACCAAATATATCAGCAGAAGTAGTAGCAGCTGGATTACAAGTAGTAGCAAAAAAAAAATCTTTACAAATCTGTTTCCTTCTATAATGGACCCTGCTTAAACCTAGTACTTTTTGCAAGCGACAGTACTTTTCCGCCTGCGTGTTTTTAAAAAGAACCCCCCCAAAAAAACATGTTTTCATTGCAAATCAGCAGCCCCTTTCTTTCAAGCAAGTGGCAATCTGGAAGCTCGTCGCCGTCGGTAACCAGTGGATGATGTTTAGCGCTAGCTCATTTAATTCCTTTATTATTTGGCGGCGCTGCTTTCTCTGCTCCAGAAATCACAGGAAATTGATTCCATTATCTTGTATGACTTCTCCCCTCGCGCGTAGCACCTGCATATTGAAACACACCGACGCGCCGCCATCTTAACATCCCTGCCATTGAAGTGACATTACTATTGTCATGGCAACAAACCTCTCTTTTCTCTGCAGCGCGGGGAAGAAAACTGGTTTTTTTTTTCTTTTTTTGGAGGCAGGTGTAGCAGTATCACAATGGTAAAAGGTCATTCTTTGATCGTACATAGGGAGAGTACACTGTGAGGATTGCGTGTCAAATTATGCATATTTTATTATGAAAATCAACACACATCAAAGAGTGTTTTTACTCAGTCGTGTTTGGTGCGTAAGTTCAAAGTGTACATGTCAGATGAAATGTTACAGTAATTAGGCTAATAATAAAACATGAGTTGGACATATAGACTATGAATACATGTATGTGCAACGTCTATGCACAGTAATGACAGAGGAAGGTAGTGTCCACAGTGAAACTATAAGGGTTATGTCAAGTAAAAGGTTATGGATGTGCATGTGCTGTTGGCAATAAATTGACAATAGAATTACAAATACAATCGGTTTAAGGTCAAGATAATCTATGTATTGGTTTAGCGGCCGTTTTAAGGTACAGATCTTATTGTAGCCAGAGTCTATTTTTAAGTACATTCAAAAGAAATAAATATCTTTTATAAATGTTGTCTTCTGACCATGTTTATTGCAAAATGCTAGATTATAATTAAGTTTAACATATGCACAATGTCTTATCTAGAGGAAGGTGCACCACCTGCTTGTCCTGGAATGTTATTTATTCAGTTACTGCTCTTCTGTGAGCACGCTCGCCTCTCCACAAACCTGTCATTTGGTCTGATGGTGCTGTCAGCTAACCTGGCCAGCAAGATAAATTCTCACAATTTTTGTGAGTTCACAAAATCACAAGAATCCATCTGGCCCGGCTTGTTTCCATGGAGATGCACAAGTTAATCTTCATACTGTGGAACATTTATGTAAGACAAGCAGGTAGGGGATGCTCCACTCCTCTAAAGTGTTTCCATTTGTAAATGAAACAGAGATGGAACAATCACTGTGACAAACGTTTATATGACAGAGTAGAAGCACTATGTTATATGGCACTAAATCAAAGCCGTACAGGCCTTTTGACATTTAGAAAGCTCCTCTGTATCTGCTGCTAATCTCAACAGTGCTGCTCATATGGAGACATACGATACATACTGTGTCTGCATCTGCATCATGTGATACTGCACCGGCATTGTGTTTTATGATACTCTCTGATATCACATACATTCCCAGATTTATTCTAAAATTCTACTGCTAATTTAATGTTGTTTTCAAGAGGAAATGTGAAGAAGACATGATGTAACGATTTGACAAAACTCCAAATGACATGAAATGTTCCACTTGTTGCAGATAGTGTCCTATATGTGTCACCAGGAGCACCGCACAAGCCGAAAGCTGCTTACTAATGTTCTTATAGTCAAGGACACAGACACCTAGCAAAATCTCATTTCCAAAGTGTGAAATTTGCTCATTCTCCTCGTGATAGCTTCATTTCATAGTGAAAGCTAATTATGGCAGCTATAATTTCGTTCAGCAGTCAAGTCATCAGCTGGTCAAATAGAGAGCGCCTCACCAAATGACACCACATAATTGCTGTGGCAAAAACAAATGCTTTAGAAATAATGCCCGCTCCATTTAAGACAGGACAAGTTTTTTGAAGAGTCGCACTTTGGACACTTTCAAATATTGCATTACCTAGTGTCTAAATGTGGACTGCGTAACATTTCTGGTGGGGGAGCTTGTTTCCATGGAGATGTTATTGGTTCACCTAGAATGCTCCACATTATGGCGTTAAACTTATCAATCTTGCATTAAATTCCAGGTGTTTTATTGCTAAAAATATGGCACCACCTTCTTATTCTTTCTTTCTCATTCTTTGTGGATAGATTAAATATTAAATGCCATCCTGTGAACATCTCAGGCAAAGCAATAATATCTCCATGGATACAAGTGGTGGTGGCGGATCCCTCCAGAAAAGTTACAGAGTGTACCTTTAATTTGTGAATAACGTAAAACAGGCTATTAAGGCTAATTATAATGCAGTCATTATAAAGTGCAAATTCAACAACAGCTAGAAAAAAAAAAGTTTCAGTTGAAGAAAAATCAGCGCAAACCTGTATCAAAATCACTACATTTGAAACTTTATTAGATCTCACAATCTGCGCAAAATACTTTTACTTTTTACTCTTTAAGTACATTTATAAACAGGTCCTTTTGCTTAAGCTGATTTTTCACGTGATACTTTTACAGTATAGTGTAGTATTTTTTGCTCCAGTATCTGTACTGTTACTTAAGTGTTAAATAACAAAACTGAGTACTTCCATCACTGCTTCCAGCACAGCAAGGGACTGTTTTTTTTAATTGACAAACAATACATAGTAGTTGCAGAGATAGAAGTATTTATAATGTCGACTGTAACTGCAGTAACAGTAGTGGTACAAATAGTAGGAACAGGCCTGGTAGTGATGCGGAACCCATTGTGACTGAGCCTGCTGCCTCAAGAACACATTTGAATAACATTTGTTTGTGTAACTTGTCTGTTTTTGAAGGTCTGAGTTTAGGAGGTCATCACATTATTAGTCATACGTAACTATTAAAAGCTCTCAACTCCACAGTTTCATTGGATTAGATATTCTTTGCATTATAACATACACGTGCTTAAAGGGGGGGCTTTTTGGAGCTCTCTACCATGTTATAACGTTGTTCCCTCATCAAAAACATGTCAGCAGTGGTTTTCTGAATCATTTGTTGAGTGGTCTAGCTGTGTCTTAAGGGCTCTTTTCAAACCCTCCTTATAGTTACCAGTACGAGACCACGTCACTTAGTTCTCGAGTCAAGATGTGGTAGCAGTCAGTTTAAGTATCCATGGGTCCAGAGCATAGACTGTGTATATAAATGGACATAGCTAATCTGCTAGCCGCCACGTTCCAAATAGGAAGCGAGCGTGGGCGACTATTTTGACTCTGTTTCCAGTTCACTTTCTATTGAAAAACTGTCGCCCCTCTCTCTGTAACTGCTGCTGTCAGACTCGTCATTTTGGTCTTAAATGTTCGTATTGACCCACTATTTATCTCACTATTGTGTCCGTAACTCAAGATATAAACATTAATAAGAGGCAAATCAGGCACCCTCTTTCCCCGAGGTCGCTCCCGCTAGCGTTAGCAACAGGTTTGATTGACGTTACCTTCAACAGCCTTGCTCCGGATTGGCTCTTTGGTTGCTATGATACTCGCAAATTCCTAATATGGAACTTGGCTCCAAATTCGCCCCTATATCTGAGCCTCGATGAGCTTCAATTTGCCTGAAGTCGACTATGGGTGACTACACACTCCCTTAGTCCACTTCTTTAAACAGTCTATGGTCCAAAATGATGAAAAGTTCCGACAGTTGCCATAGCAATTGAAAGCAAAATGTTTCAATGGAGATGTTATTGGTTTGCTGTTTTGAATGGTCTACTGTCCACAAAATGGCATCATGTAACTGGAAGCTGAAACCCATGAATTAGAGAAAAACAATAAAAGGTAACATGGTGATCTAAATATGTTTTAGCAATTAATACCCCAGAAGTGTAATAGCGCCTCTTTAACTATGGCTTCTTTGAATTGGGAAAACACATAATACTCATAAAACACAGGTCTTCTAAATCAATGAGTGTGAAATATGTGTACTGGCCCCGGTGGAGAGACACTGGCCTTCAGCTGATGTTTTATGGACTGACCTTTGACCTTTATACAAATATGGGAACTTCTATCTGTGTAAATACTCTGCGATGAGCATGAAATGTTAGTCCATCACTGTCAAGAATAACTAATAAGAATAAAAGTAGTCCTCATCTGAGCATCACCAAAACACTAAACAAACTGCAGGCGGCCTGGAACATTGTCTGCTGGAGAAAGACCAGACTGGATTTAAGATTCACTTGGGTTGCAAACTGCATGCTAAGGCCCATCAATTTTTCATGGCCCTCACACTATGAGCGCTCGCAGCCAGAACCGGGGGGTAATGCACAATTGATTTGTGTATTAAAAGTGCTTAGCCAAGCAGGCATCAGTGGGAAATGTAGTGATTACCCCCATGGGACTGAGGAAGGCCATGTAGAGCTAAAGTAATCACACTGTCCACATAGACATAGTATAATCTATAGAGGATAAACACAGTGTATTCAGGGAGAGCGCGATGGTTACTGTAGAGAGAGCTGACCAACCAAGAGCCAGTGTCCAGACACTCTAACGCTATGTGAAGAAACTATTGTAAATGAGGCTGTAGAATATATAGAGAGAATGGTTATATAGAATGGTTTAATGTAATGGTTAATACAACATCAAAAATTGCATGAAATATAATGTATATAAACTTGTTCATTTAACCAAGATAAAATTTTGATTATGACTTGTTTTGTTTTTTTCTGCATTTCTCATTTGGCCTTTAAGTTTAGCCTCGATTAAGTCTTTATTTTGGGTTAGTTTGACAAAATTAACATTTACATTTTTGAAATAATTTAACTTAATACCTTGTTTGGAAAAAAAAAAAAAATGATGTAAAGAGGAGGAGAGGCTGAGAAGGCTAGTGGTTCTGGTGCTGGAGTATATAGGGCTACTGTGATTATTTTGACTGTGAAATTTGACCTCTCACATAAATCTGGCACTGCTAAACTAATGAACAAACATTTTTTTTTTTATAGCTATAGCAGCATTTATTTGTATAAAGCAATGAATCTGTCAAAGAACTATTTGTCTGTAAAACAGACTTGAGCAGAAGAGTTAGCCCTCATGACCATCAGTCGTTTTAGTGTCCTGTTGTGAATGATGCTTTCATATTTTCAAATTGATATCATCTACTTTTAGAGTTTTTGTCTGTGGTTGACCCGGCCCTGTGAAAGCTGAATGTTCTGCTTTTTATTCAAGTTTTAATAGAAAAATCAGTTTGGGTAATTTTCCCACATGAAGCTGCAAATCAGCCAAATTAAACCACAATTTTTATAAGTAAGTTGGCAAGTTCATATTCTTGCTATTTGAAAAATTGCACCTTTAAAATAATGAATTGCAAAACTAATTGCTACTTATACTTAGCCTTCTGCCCCTGGTTCAGGTCCCACTTAAAGGGGAGAACTTTTTGTGTCTGGTTATTAGATTCTGTACCTTCCAATGCTCCTTTGATGTATGGGGGACCACAGGGATCGATTTTAGGTCCTATCCTTTTTTCACTGTATTTACTACCCCTGGGTTCAATTCTGCGGAGACTTGGTATGTCTTTTCACTGCTATGCCAATGATTGCCAGATTTATGTCCCAGAAGAGAGATGGTTTTGTATTAAACTTGCTCCAGATGTATTTGACGGACTTAAAAGCATGGACTGGTCTAAATTTTCTTAACTTCAATGAGTCTAAAACAAAGGTCATGGTTTGGTTATTTGGACCTAGTTGCGCTGGAGTCACCTCTGTTGATTTGGCAAACTTCAATAATTTTTTTCTCAACCTGAGATTGTAAACCTTGGTTTTAAAATGGATAAACAACATAAACTCGACAAGTCAAATTTGTTCTGTCGTAAGGACCAGCTTTTTCCACCTTAGGCAGCTGGCAAAAGTTAAGCACCTTTTGGCACGACATCACTTTGAAACAGTAATCCATGGCTTCATAACCACTCGGATGGATTACTGTAATGCACTTTATTTTGGAGTGAGTCAGTCCTCCATTGCTCGACTGCAGATCGTCCAAACAGCGGGTGCACGTCTTTTAACTGGCACTCCAAAATTTGAGCACATCACCTTCCTCCCTCCTTTAGGATCCATTTTAAACTGCTTTTATTTGTTTTTAAGTGTATAAACGGTGTGCGGTCTCTCAGGTGCACACCAGAGGGGACCGGCCCATTGTGGTGGCGGCACCAAAACTGCGGAACGAGCTGCCTTTGCACGTTAGACGAGCGGCTCCTGTACCTGGTTTTAAATCTCGTCTTAAAATGCACTTGTTCACTTTGGCCTTTGACACAATTTGAGATGTTCACATTATTATTATTATTATTATTATTTTATTTTATTATTTTGTTTTAGCTCTTTGGTCAACAGATGCAGTTCTGCCCACACATTCAATTATTATATTTACCTCTTCATTATTATAAAGCTCGTTTAAAACCACTGGATCGCTTATCAAGTCAGATTTCTGTGCTTCAGTGAACCGCTTGCAGTTAAAACCAGGCACTAATGTGTATAATATGAATCATTTCAGTTATTCAATTCAATTTCGAACAACTATCACTAAGAAGGATTTTTGGTAATAGGACAGAAACTGGACAGTTGTAAAGCAGCATTTAAGGAGTAACCTCTATGTCTCATTTACATTATATAGTAAACGTGTACATTATGTGCTTCTCTTTAGTTAGTAGAAGGTCTGCCACCTACTTATTTCCATGGAGATGTTTTTGCTTTGCCTGGAATGTTTCACAAAATACCATTACTGTATCCCCCAAAATGACTCAATTGAAAATAAAAAACAAAACAAAAACGTACGAATTATTACTGTAGAGGCCTTTCAGTTGTAACGATAAAAGCTTATTCCATATTCTTAAAGATGGACTATGTAACTTTTATTTACCTGGAATGTTCCACAGGATGACATTAAATGTTTTCTATCTACCTGGAAACAAGTAGATGATGTCACCAGGCCAAGTTACAGGTCAGATCTGTGGAGAGTAAGAACAGTAAGAATGCATGGTATATATTTGTATGTGTATATATTTTTGCAATGAAAACATGTGATCGAAGTGACAGATGCTGCGCAGTATTCCAGGCAAAGAAATAACATCTCCATAGATACAAACAGGTGACGGACGCCCCAACACCAGAAAAGTTACAAAATGCACCTTTAATTTCAGTGAATAATTGAAATTAAAGGAAAAAGGTGAACATTGCCAGTGTGTATTGTCGTTCTTTTTAATGATGCTACCATAGACTAGTGTTGTCGCGATACTAAAATTTCAAACTCAATTTCGATACTAAGGAAGACTCTATACTCAAGGTTAATTTCTGTCCTGTGAATGTGGCTTTTGTTTAGGTTAGTTTAGGTTAGTTTATTTGACATTTGTAGTTAAAAACCACATTGAAAAAACGTGTAAAAAGTTCAAATGGTAAATTTTAGCATCGATGCAGCTCAAATGAGTATCTCGTTTCAATACTAGTTTTAGTTTTTTTCAATTAGTACCTGATTTTCGATACTTTTGACAACCCTACCATAGCGTGACATGAACAATAAACATATACAAGTTCTAATAATGCCAAAACAGAAACTTGCATTGCTACAACATATTCTACATGTGGAGGACTTGAAGATCTGCTATAGTTTGGAAAATAAAATAAAGTTTGTTTCTTATATCCAGACAAAACCATGTCTCTACTTACCACACACTACACTTGACCCGTCGGCCGTGGATTTTCAATGGGCTTGCTCTGTACAATATAACCTTCACAAACATTAAAAAGCATACAGATTTATTCAGCTCTTAAAAAGGGGTGATCTGTCCTTGGTGTCCGATGAGGTGAGTATACCTGCTGCCTACAGGGGGCACTCCGCCTTTGATTTGTCAGCAGAGGGTTATCAAAGGCTCAGCTAATGTGGGAGAATGAGAAGGAGGCATAGAAGATAGAGTAGTTTCGGCACGTACATGTCATGAATAATGTGGTATTGCTCAAAACATGAACTCAGACATATTTAACCCAGCATTTTAACCCTTCCATATATTTGCATTGGTGCAGCAACAAAATGTAAAGTAGTCTACAAAATCAGCACTTCAACTAAAAACGGCTTCATTTGCTCCCACATTTGTAAAAGCGCTTTCTTGTTTCTGAATACAGGAACAGTTTTGGGGGATCTGAAAAAATCTGAGTCGATTATAATAGTGTGTAATTTGCATGTTCCAGTAACTGTTCCCTCAAACTGTCACACCAGTACAAAGTGCTCCAGTACTGATTTACAAACTCTGAAGTAAAAGTATATAATCATCTGGAAGAAAATGGGTTACTTTTATGCAAGTATAACAGATAATTGTTACTTACTGCGTGTCAGTACCCACCTCTGACTTCAAGGTAAAAACATAATTCTAAGTATAAGTATAATCTTACCTTAATACACTAATACCAAATGACAAATGTATTCAAAGAACGTATTACTATTGTGGTATTATAGATACTAGTAATATTACTGATACACTGGTTACATTGGTGAACTATTAAACAGTTTTACAACATTCTAGATATAATGTGGTCATCATTTCAGACTGAGAGCAGAGGCCTGCACCACAATGGGAGATACATTGTTTTTGAAAGAAATAACAAATCTGAAATCCTGTTGGACAGTATCAGTAGTGGAATATAACAAAGTACAAGTAGTAAAGTACTGTACTTTAGTAGAATTTTTAGGTATCTGTATTCTACCTAAGTATATTTTACAGTGGATACTTTTTACTTTTACTTCACTACATTTGAGAGCAGGTATCTGTACTTTCTACTCCACTACATTTTTTAATTGGACTGAAAAGTAAAAAGTACTTTTCATATGATTTGAGGGGTTATTTTTGCCATGTTTGCGGTAACATCCTGACTAAGGTTTTGTAGTTCAAGGTTCGGCTTTGAGCAAACAAAAATAAATACACACTTTCGTAAGAAAAATTAAGAAATCAATTTGTAT
>KN484104.1:86568-101361 GCA_000787095.1 Periophthalmodon schlosseri
CCCTTCCCCCCAATTCACCGCCCGTCGCGAAGCCAGCACGATGGATGCAAAATACACGACCGTTTAGTCATATGCAAGGGTTTCAGAACGGTGAGGACCGTGGCCAGAGCGATTAACGATTTCTAAGAAAATACTCTATCTTGTAAATGGGGAAAAGCCCTCAAAATCTTGCATAATTTGAAACCCATAGTCTGATTACTGCCTAATGGTGAGTTTTTAATTATTTGAACATGGTTAAAATAAAAACTACCAAACAAATGTAGAATGTTTAAAGACCTATGGTGCTTGGGCTGCTATACAGCTATAATCTATGACACCTGTGCATTATTATGTTATAATTTGCACATTTTAAATCGCAATATTCATCTAAAACGACTTAAAGAAACAAGTCAACTGTCGTCATCTGAACAAAGAGTCGGCACCTCTGATGGATAGCTACAGATCACGCCAGCAAGCAGCAGATTTTTTTTTCATTTCTACCAAAATGACTATACTACGCTGCATATATATCACAATTTAAGAAATATTGGAAATTGGAAAATTGGAAACGAAGTAAGTACAGAGCAGTGGGCGTATGCCGGTGAAAACGTTATTCAGCGATATGGCGTCTTGAAAAGAAGTGATTAAAGGTTGCTCAAACATGCACAAATCACTTTGGGTGAGTAAATGTTGGGGGAAAGCAACTATAACATGGTTAAAAGCTCCGAACGGTCGATTTTGCGGAATAGGTTTTGTTTTAAGGGGGAGTCTGATCTTCTGAAGATGCGGGCTGGCTAGCAGAGAATAATATTATATCGTCTGTGTTTTAAAGTGATTCAAAGTGATATTTGAAGAGGGGTGATATGGGGACGTGTGGTAGAAGACTTTCTACTCAGATGACAGTTCTATATATAGAAATAGGGACAATAATGATGTACTTCAAACAGCCGGCGTATGGGTAACACTGTGAACCTCTTTATAGTGAAAAGGTTTTACAGACTGAATCATGATACAAAGCAATACAAAATAAACAGGCTATTGTGTTACTTTGCTTTTTTAGGTGGTGGTTTGGGTCAAATGGAGATGAATGCAGATAAAGACAATAGGGTTGGGGGATTGGGGGGGGAGTCAAGAGGTATGAGGAACACTGTGATTCGTCTAACAGGCATCCACACTTCAAACTCCGCCCCTGCAGCCAGCTGTTTGTAATCAGAAACACCAGGCTGTAATCAGGGCAGTCTCGTGTGATGTCACCAACTACTTAAAATTACAGAGACCACCGAAAGAAGCACGCGCTTTGACATTTTGACGTTTTTGACCAGAAAGCTTGCACTAACATTGGCAAAAATGATTAGGAACAGTAGATAATGCTATTTAAACACCATATACACAGTTTAGTAGTAAAAAGAAGAATAATTAGAATATAAAGTGTTATTCATCACTGTGTGGAGTCAACGTTACAATTGCACCATTCAAAGAGCACACGCCTCTTTTTCTAAATAGACTGAATCATGCCTAGTGAATGCTCCACATAAAGTACTCAAGTGTTTTTGTTGTTTACCAATGCAAGTGTGCTCTCGTAAGCCCATTTCCCATGTGTTCCCTAAAGCCAAAGTAACGTTATATTCCGAAAACACAGATCTATATTTAGCACACATCCTGCTCCACACTAGTATTTGGTGTTCCTCATCCCCTCTGTTTACGCCCACTTTGGGACAAATTCTCCAAAATTAAAATCAACTTTGCTTCTCTTCAAGTGATTGCAAATTACAGTTGTGCAGCTCTTAAAGCACTCCAGTTTAGTTTGAAAGTGTTCTGATTTGTGCGTTCAATCAACAACGACATGTCCGCTCACAATGAAGGACACGCCAAGGACACAAACGCTACTATGGCTACATCTATAAGCGGAGGGGTGTAGGAGGTGTAGAAATCCCACACTAGGCTAACTAACGTAATGTCCTCATAAAGTTAGAGAAAAGGACAATGCCATCTAGGCCTGTTACGACAACACATTTTGAAGTTCGATATATAGCTGAAGTAAATATAGACGATAAACGATACTGAAACAAATTTATGCCACTGTCACAATAACCTAAGAGCTGTAGTAAATAAATAGCAGAAAGAAACACTCTAGTTCTTAGTTTGAATTTGTAATGAGTGATAGAAGTTATTAATTCAACCTTCTACGGCTCAAATCGTATCATATTGTCAAAAAATACCCCCAAATTTCTCAGTAGTGCAAAATGTACACATGATAAATAGTTACCCAAAAAATTGAACTGAATTGAAATATATTGAACGATAAGTTGATATAGTAATTATCGTGACAGGCCTAATGCCATCCATTTTCCTTCTGTCTAAGCCTGGACTCCTCAGCTCAGACACTTCCTCCAGCTCCTCCGATGGGACCCCGAGGCGTTCCCAGGCCAGTCGAGAGACATAGTCCCTCCAGCATGTCTTGGGTCTTCTCCCTGGGCCTCCTCCCGGGGGCCAATGAATTATTAATTTTGTATTTCTAAAAAAAACATGAGAAACCATTTAACAAAGACAGTATATTTTTCCCATGCAAACCAATTCCTCCAATTCATGCTTAACTATTTATTGACATTTCTTGTTCTTGTTTCTTGTTATTTAACTTAGCAGCGAAATACACAGCCATTTCAGCCGCTCCATTTCCTCCTCTTCACCACTACCGGTACCTAGCCCTCTTTACCTGCTGTGGTCTAAGTACCAAGGTCTACCCTGATTGAATTACAGAAGTATGCAGTTGCGACAGTAGCTCAGTTGGTAAAGTGTTTGTCCGCTGATCCAAAGATTGGCAGTTCAAATCCCGCTCTCAACATAAACAACACTGGTTGAGCGGTCAGATCCATTGACCCACAGGTTGACGATGCAATTCCAGCTCCCACAGATGAATGCTGTTGTTGTGTCCTTGGGCAAGACACTTAACCCACCTCGCCCCTGGTGTCTGTGTATGACTGGGTGAGTGGCTCCTTGATGTAAAGTGGTTTGTGTCTGTGTTGACTGGGTGAGTGGCTCCTTGATGTAAAGTGGTTTGAATGGAAAAAGGCTGTATAAAAATGTGACCATTTACCATTTTACCACTATGTAACATTTCTGGTGGGGGGTAATTGCTTTGCCTGCAAAATAAATATAAAATAATGGGTATCGTTTAAAGTACTAGTAGTGAAAAAATACCCTTGCCATATACTACTGTACTGCTAATGGCCACACTTATGGAGAGAAAAGAAGTCCCCGTCCAGAGAGCGGACCCCCATTGAGACCACAACAGGGAGTGGGACAGAGGCGCGCTGGGCCAGAGGGGTACCAGCAGGGGGCAGGAGGGGCTGGCAGCACACATGTAGAGCACAAAGAAGGCCAATGGACAAGCACCTGGCCGGCACGAGCCGCACTGCCCTGAGGTAACCAGCGGGGGGCGGATACACACACTCAGGCTCATTCCAAATTGGAGCAAAAATGCCTCCCTCCTTGTCCTTCCTTCTCCTTTGCCTTGACCTTTGAGAGCTACATCATGTTGACAACAATGAGGACCAAGGAGGAGTAAGGAGCAGTGAGGGGAACGAGCTATGGCTTTTGGTGGATCCGAATCCTCCACCAGCTACAACACCCAGAAAATGCAGTACAACAAGCGCACCATCCTCCACTACTGCGCTGAGTCTTATGAGAATTATTTCAACCTTTCAATCTTTACTGTCAACTTTTCATGACACCTGTAGCTTACATAAGTAAAGTGACTGCATGAATGAAATGATCTCTGTTGAATAAAGAGCTGCGCTAAACCTGCACGTGTATGATCTCTGAAAAGTTTACACATGAACCATCTCCAACCGATATGAGACTCACCATGAGCAGCACGTATCCCCTGTCACAGAAAGAACAAATATATTCCACTGAGTCCTGTCCTTTAGTCCACAGCAGCTGACCGCATCAGCGCACATGGAGCCAGCTGTTTTTTTAGCGCTTATAGTTTATGCAAATTAGCCATGTGGTTTTAAGTTTTGTTTCTGTAAAACATGAAAAAAAGTGATTAAACTGCATTAAACACATTATGATATCAAACGGCTCTATAGCTGGGTTTCAGATGACATCACAACATTCTATAGGCCGGGGGCGTCAACTGTGTCAAATTCACGGTGGGCCAAAATTAAAAACTGAGACAAATTCACGGGCCAAACTCAATATTTATTGAACAATTGACTGCACCTGATATGTAGTGTTTAACCTTTTCATATGGAAACTTGCTTATACACAAAATCTGGAACAACTCAAGCTTGATATTACAAACATGAGAAATTAAATTTAAATAAAAGACACATCAGTAGTATTCATTTCTTATTTAAATAGATGAAATAAATGATGTCTCTCTCTGTAGTAATTAAGGCCAAGGTGACTAGTAGCTTGGTCGCTAATGAGTGTCAACAGAAAAGGAGGGGGCTTGCAGGTCTGACTGCACCAGTGCACTAGCAAAGCATTCTGGGATTTGTTGTATTAGTGGACTAGTGCACTGTATACGCGGGCCAGCTCTAATGCACATTTGATATGATCTCACGGGCCAAATATAATTACACCACGGGCCCGATGTGGCCCTTGGGCCTGAGTTTGACATACGTGCTATAGGCCAATAATTGGCTATTTAATACAGATGGGAGCAGAGGATATTTGTCTTAATATGGGGAGTTCTTGGGTCTAGTCACTGTTAAAACATCAGGTTCAACATTTGTGCATTTACCTTTTGAATATTTCATGGCAAACTACAGTGTAATTAATGGCAAAAACTGGCCCCTGCCCCCATCTGAGACTGTGACATCATCACGTTCTGGAATCTGAAAACCACCAATAGTCGTTATGTTTATTATGCTGTAAAGTTGACTTTATTTATGCAGATTTTAATTAATAATCTGCTGCAGTGTACAACTTGTAATTTAGTATTTGGAAACTTTGGGTTTGATCTGCACAGTGAATTGTGGGTTGCCTCATAGCTAAAGACGATGAATTATTTTTATTGAATTAAACTAGATTTGGCTTTTGAAAACACTGATATGCAAAGGGTTAAAGGTCCAATATTACGCACAATTGAGTCTCGTGAGTTTTAAGCTATGTTAGAATGTTGCTACCTCACCTACCTTCTGTTTTTGTTCAATTAAAGACGCTGTACCTGATTTTCACTATCTTACCTCACTTACCTCAGGAGCATCCTAATTATTCACCGCAATGAGTTTATAAGTAGTAATATACTTTCCACAACTCTCAGAGGCCAGAGTGAGGTTTTGCTGTGACGATAAAGCTAACAACAACTAGCATGCTAACACGCACTTCCTGGAGTGGATTTGGAATGTAATTAGGCCTGGTAGTGTTCAACAAAACATATGTGAAGTTACGTTTTGTTTCATTCACATATGTTTGAGTAACCCTTTATGATTAGTCTGTCTACATCTACAAAGCTCAAAATGCTCTGCTCCACTTTGTGATGTCATGAAGTGGGAGTTTTCAAGTTAACCGCTACCTTTACCTTTTGTTGTTCATGGAAATTATCACCGCTACCTCAAGTTAACCGCTACCTTTACCTTTTGTTGTTCATGGAAATTATCTAAATTATTCTAATGAAGGTGTATGGTGTTTAAAAACATAGTAGAGCACGTTCTATATTACCATATGACATCACAAAGTGGAACAGAGTGTTTTCTGTTTGAGAGAAGAACTCAGCCTAAATATGCAGGGTTTGTGTGTTAAACATGTGTGAGTGAAACAAAACACAACTCCGGGTATGTTTGTGATGAGGAAACAAGATTATAACATAGATCAGAAAATATCATAACATGGGCCATTTAAGCCTGTGGTGACTTAAATGACACTTACCAGTTCTTTCAAATGAAGATATTATTAACTTGTGTAACCAAATCTTTTATTGCTTCAGTGCGGTCGCTTTTTCCTCAGCCTGAAAAATAAAAAATATAAGAAAGGCGACATTTTTGTTCCGTATTTTCTGCCTGAAAGTGACTAATTGCATTTTTCATACAGCCTTTCCATCAATACCGGCTTCAAAGTCCACTAGCATTACTTGAATCAGTGACCATTCATGCACATCAGGGTGACATTTAGAGTGTGCACGTGGAAATACCACTCACACATTTATTATGTAAATGTGCAGCATGGAAAATCAGTAATTAGAACATAATTTAAAAAAACAACATTCTCCGTTTTATGCTAAAATGACAGCTCTTCCATTGTGTTTGCATCAAAGCATTTATTAGATGGTCCCTTGCATTCGCCGTGAATGTAGCAATCAATGTATGTACGGGGGTTGCCATGGTTGCGGCGCCTGGTGTATGAGTCCTCGCTTTGTGCTGAAGTTGGGCATTGTGACAGAAGGGAAAAAATAGATGATTATTTGATTACAAAGACTCCAAATGGCAGCCGGTTTTGTTTTGCGTCTGACACATCCAATTGTTTTGTTTTAATACATTGCTGGGATTTGTTGGCTTTGACAAGAAGGCAACATGACCTAGATGTAAAGCCAGGACTAAAACTGGAAACAAGGGTTTTCAGGGTTCTAGTTCAGGGGTAAATGCTCTTTCTAGCTGTAAGCAATGGACTGGACACAAACATAGGGTGCTTTGTCTGAGGTGTTGAATTTCCGATAAGGCTTGAACAATGTTGTCATGTTAGATTGTTGGTTGCCAAATAAAAGAACAAATACTATTATTAGTTGTATTGTTATTAGTGTTTAAACATGCTCTTGAAAACCTTTGCTTTGGTATTTCATATTCCTGTTCTTAAAGGGCCCATATATTGCGCGGGCGACAGTAGCTCAGTTGGTAGAGTGTCCACTAATCCGAAGGTTGGCGGTTTGAATCCCATTCTCGACGTGAACATAATTGATCGAGTGGTCAGATCCACTGACCCACAGGTCGGCGGTGCAATTCTAGCTCCCACAGATGAATTCTGTTGTTGTGTTCTTGGGCAAGACACTTAACCCATCTCGCCCCCAGTGTCTGCGTACACTGGTGTATGAATGTGTGTGTGAATGGGTGCGTGGAATATATATATATTTATATACACACTGGGAAGGGTGTAGGCTACAGAATGCTGGACCTACATGGACTTAAATCAATTTTACATACCGTCTGTACAGGGTCGTAAATGGATGTACCTTTAACTGTTTAGAGGAAGGCAGAATATGTCACAGAACGATTGCTTGCAGGCTCTGAAAAGATTGGTTACAAGGGTCTTTTGTCACAGGTATATGGAGCAGCTTGTACCTGAAGGAGCTGGTGCAGTGAAGACATCTTAAAATAAGTATGTGTATCATTTTTACTCAAGAAACAAGTTCATCTCAATGTCTGTAATACACAGTGTTTAAGTTTTAATAGCCCAGAGATTAGATTAGAACAGAAATCACGCAGGTTCCACGATGTAAAGTGCTTTAATGCCTTGAAGGTGGAAAAGCGTTAAAAATGTGACCATTTACTATTTTCTGATCTATGTTATAATGTTGTTTCCTCATCACAAACGTAACTGGAGTTGTGTTTTGTTTCATTCACACATGTTTTAACGCACAAACCCTGCATATTTAGACTGAGTTCTTCTCTCAAACAGAAAACACTTTATTCCACCTTGTGATGTCATGTGGTAATACAGAAAGTGCTCCACTGTGTTTTAAAACTCCATACATCTTAACTAGGATAATTTTGGAATTTGTAATACCTACTGAACAAAAGGTAAAGGCAGCTGTTGACTACATCTAGCTGTAACTGTTGACTACTGCTTCATGACATCACAAGGTGGAACTGAGCATTTTGAGTTTTGGAGATGTCGCCAGACTAATAATAAAAGGTTACTCAAACAAACCAAACACAACTCGGGGTGTGTTTTTGAGTACCAGAGAAACCATTTTATTTAATTACAACCCAGTGTTTGCCAGTGTTTTTCTAGCTTTTTTCACATCCACTTCTTTGTTCCCATCATTTGTTTCTATTGACAAAAAGGCACCTTGACCCGGCGGTTGATTGTGTCAAAAAGCCTAAGAGCGTATATTAAGTCTCTAATCGATCCCCGCTGAGGCAAAGTGGCCCCATTGCGCTTCCAACCTGCTCAAATTGTCCCACAGAAACCAAGATAACAGCTTCCATTTTCTCAATAAGCAAATATTAATCATGAGTCTGGCAGATTAGTAGAGCCGCCATCTTGAAAGCCTCTAGACAAACGGCCTTGCGATCCAGATCTAATGAAAATATTTTAGTTTTTTTTCCTAGAATGCCAATTTTTTTTTTTAAGATACCTCACTTACCTCATGAGCATCCTAATTATTCACGGAAATGAGTTTTTAAGCAATTATAAGCAACAACTCACAGAGGCCAGAGCGAGGTTTTGCTATGACGATAAAGTGAGGAACAACTAGCATGCTAACACGCACTTCCTGGACTGGATATGGCCTGTAATTAGCCCTGGTAGTGTTTTGTCTCCATGGAGATAGATAAGTTTAATGCCATACTTGTTATTAAGAAAGAGAGAGATGGAGACACACACACAGAGGGATAGAAAGAAAGACAGAGAAAGAGGGAAAGAAAGAGACAGCGAGAGAGCGAGAAAGAGAGAGCGAGAGAGAGAGAGACACACACACACACAGAAGGAGAGAGTGAGAAAGAGGAGAGAGAAATAGCAAAGGATAGGGAGAAGGAGAGATAGACAGAGCTAGAAAAAGGGAGTGAGAGAGAGGGACAGAGGGAGACACACACAGAGAAGGAGAGGGAGAGAAAGAGAGACAGAGAAAGGGGGAAAGAAAGAGAGAAGAAAAGTAGACAGAGAGAAAGAGAGGGATAAGGAAAGAGAGATAGCAAAGGATAGAGAGAAAGAAAGCAGGAAGGAGAGAGAAAGAGGGAGCAAGAGAGAAGGACAAAGATAAAAGAGAGAGAGACAGAGAAAGAGGGAAAGAAGGAGAGAGAGAGAAGACAGAGAGCGAAAGAATAGGATAAGGAGAGAGAGAGACAGAGCAAGAAAGAGGGAGCGAGATCAGAGAGAGAGAGTGACACACACAAAGAGAAAGAAACAGAGGGGAGAGAGAGAGAGAATAAGAGAGCGAGAGGGGGAAAGAGAGAAAGGAAGAAAGAATCAGAGAGAGAGAGAGAGTGAGACACAGAAAGAGAAAGAGACAGAGGGGAGAGAGAGAATAAGAGACACAGAGAGAGGGGGGAGAGAAAAACGTAATGAAATGATGAATTTGTGCAATGACCGCAGGGTGACTGTGATGAATTCTGTGGTATCTTTCAGACTAATAGCTCTGTCAACACGAACAACTCTCTGTAGACCAAGAGCAAATGGGCCAAGCAATCATGGGATTTGTGGTTTAATGCACAAAACATGAGCTTCTGTGAGCCAATGGCATGCTGGGTAATTTATCTCGAGTGTTTTGCGAGACTATACTTTTGCAGGTTTGATTTGAAAATTGGCTAACTTTTGAAATAACATAGAAAGCATGAATATATAGAATAGGTCAAGGTCATTTATTAAAGTAACAATATGTAAATGTAAAGCAGGGACCACAGGAGAGATGACCTTTTATGTATGGTGTGTTTACCCTTTGTGTTCTAAATGTGTTCTGACAGAGGACCCCGTGATGTACTAATGAAATACTTTTTATGATCTTAACTAGGGAATGTCAAGATTATTCAGAAAATCAATAATTGTAAGAATCTGAAAAAGTGTATTGTCAGATAATGTGCAAGAAACATAAGTCCCATATCACGCAAACTTGACTCTTGTGAGCTTTAAGCCATGTTATAATGTTGTTACCTCCTCAAAAACTCACCTGGAGTTGTGTTTTGTTTCATTCACACATGTGTGAGTAATCCTGCATTATTAGTCTGTCTACATCTACAAACCTCAAAATGCTGTGTTCCACCTTGTGATGTCATGTAGCGGTAGTTTTCAAGTTAACAGTTACTGTTTACATTCAGTTCAGTAGAGATTGGAAATTCCAGGTCTGAAAATTACCCAAATGATTCTCATGAAGGTGTATGTAGTTTAAAAACACAGTGGAGCACTTCCTGTATTACCACATGACATCACAAGGTGGAACAGTGTTTTTAGTTTGAAAGAAAAACTGCAGGGTTTGTGTGTTAAACATGTGTGAATGAAACAAAACCCAACTCCAGGTCTGTTTGTGATGAGGAAACAACATTAGAACATATGTAGATCATAATAATGGTGTCACTCAAATTTAATGTTGTGACATATTCTAGAGACGTCCTGTACTACTAACTTCAAATATATAAACCAACAGTACAAAAGACTTTTTTAGTAACGTTATCTTGACATAACAATGCTGCAAACCTTGAGGGAGTGAAATATTGTTCTTTGCAGAACAGTCAGCCCTGAAGTGTAAAGCCTTGAGTGGTGACCTTACCTGTGAAGTGACTGAAATGTCTTCTTGTTTAATAGTTTGATTCTAAGATTTGTATTCTGTTCTATTTAAAGGAGACATATAATGGAAAACTGACTTTTAGGAGCTTTTAGCAGTTTAAAATTATGGCACTTTTTTTTCAAATTCACTGCTGGCTACTGCGACATGTGTTGCTGTGACGATGTTTACGGCATAGGCATAGCTAACCTGCTGGCCGCCGAGTTCCAGATAGAAAGTGAACATGGGCGCGCTTCCAACTCCATCGACTCCAATTCACATGAATAACAGACAAATCAGGAGTCTTCTTTCCCCGAGTTCGCTCCCGCTAGCATTAGCAACAGGTTTGATTGACAGCGTTGGTAAGCGCCTGCTCCCTGCTAAACCAGCGGTGTGAGCCGTTACCATCAACAGCCTCGCTCCGGATTGGCTCTTTGGTTGCTATGATACTCGCTGTCAGAATCCCAATTATGAAACTCGGTTCCAAATTGGCCCCTGTAACTGCTCTAGCCTCGATGAGCTTCATTTGACTGGAGTCGAACGCTATGGCTGACGTCACACTCACGTTGTCCACTTCGCTGTTTACGCTGTTGTGCTGTAAAGTGACAGGTGGAGATCAGTTCTGCAGTTTTGAACCAGAAGTCAGTGTTATGAGTTTAAACACCAGAAAAACGATACAAGATAATAGGAACATAGCGGGAGCGTTGGCCAAACTGCTTTATAGGGGCCGCGCTCTACAATTACATTTGGAGGTTAGCAGAGGCAAAACGCTGCATAATGAGAAAAGTGATGGATTTTGGTGATAATATATTTAGTCTCAATATCAATAAAAAACCTCAGAGGGATTTTTTTGTTTATTTCCTCACAAGATTAATTAACGCGATTACAATGCGAGCGAGGGAGGGACGGAGCACGCATTTTTATTTGCACCAAACCACCCGACAAAGCCGACTATTTGCCAATCCTTGCATGATTAATGACTGACCGGCCAATGATAATTAGTTAAACACGCATTGTTCTTTACTTATTTATTTATTTAGCGCCTGGCAACCGCAGCGGCGCGTTGTCCGGGGCGCGCGTCCGACCACATACCAATCAGTTGCTTGGATAATGAGCGTAATTGATTGGAGGCTCATTCACATTCAAAACGAACAGAGCATGCAATTTGTCCTTGCCGAGTCTTAACGAAAGGCCCACCATAATAGCACAATCAAAAAAAAATTCACTTCTAAATTAGCGAGCGCGTGTTGATTGCAATGTGGGTCTTGTAAATATCAGATTTCCTTTCACTAAGAAAACGTGGCTGGATGACATCACAACGTTCTATGGTCCGATAACATTTAAAGGTCCTACGTTACGCAAAATGGACTCTAAGCCATGTTATAATGTTGTTACCTCATCAAAAACATACCTGGAATTGTGTTTTGTTTCATTCACACATGTTTGAGTAACCCTGCATTATTAGTCTGTCTCCAAAGTTCAAAATGCTCTGTTCCACCTTGTGATGTCATGTAGTGGTAGTTTTCAAGTGAACAGCTACCTTCTACCTTTAGTTCAGTAGATATAGGCAATTCCAGGGCTGAAATGATCCAAATGATTCTAGTGAAAGTGTATGGAGTTTAAAAACACAGTGGAGCACTTCCTGTATTACCACATGACATCACAAGGTAGAACAGAGTGTTTTCAGTTTGACAGAAGAACTCCTAAATATAACCTACATATGCAGGGCTGTGTTAAACGTGTGAATGAAACAAAACACAACTCCAGATGTTTTTGAGGAGGTAAAACATTCTAACATGACTTAAAGTTCACAAGAATCGATTTTGCGCAATAGAGAACCTTTAAAATGAAATGATCAGGTTCAACATTTATATATAACTTTTATATTTTTCAGTCAAAATCTGAAAACCGCCAATAGCTCAGTCTGGTCATAATATCGTTTTATTCAGTGGAGTTAGTTTCTTTTATGGCGTCATCGATTGCTTCTGACGGGGCGCTGAGAAAACTTATGGTTGGTGGTCCTCGGGGAGCCGCTAAACGTTGAGACCCTCCATCACGGTGTTGCGTTCGGTGTCGATATCATGAGCACAAGATCCGGCATTTGCGCCTGGAGATATTCACAGAGGAGACTTAAGAAAAGCAGAGCCATAAATGAGAGGAGAAGGAGATGTGTTCACCCGAGGCCAGAGTGGAAATTCGGACTGTGATATGGCAATGCTAAAACTTGACCAGTATAATATAAAGGAGTCATATGGGTCAAGTGTGCTTTTTGGGTTTGTTGTTCCAGTACCTACATCTTAATTAGCCTTAATAAAAGTCCCATATTACACAAAATTAACTCTTGTGAGCTTTAAGTCATGTTATAATGATGTTACCTCCTCAAAAACATACTTGGAGTTGTGTCATTTCGTTCACACATGTTTGAGTAACCCTTTATTATTAGTCTGTCTACATTTACAAAGCTCAAAATGCTCTGTTCCACCTTGTGATGTCATGCAGTGAAGTTTTCAAGTTGGTAGCTACGTTTTATCTTTAGTTCATGATTGTGATGAGGAAACAACAATATAACATAGATCAGAAAATAGTGTAAGATGGGCCCTTTAAGTATGATCCACGCTTAGTAGCTACTTAATTAAGAGGTTAGGAGTTAGGGTATTAATGGTACAGTATGTAACTTTCTGGAGATGGCATGTAACCTGCATGTTTCCACGGAAATAGAAAGTTAAAACCATACTTGGAACACTTTCCATGGAAATAGATATGTTTTATAACATACTGTGGAATATTATAGCCAAAGGAACAAGATTTTCATGGAAACAAACAGGACACCCTCCTCCAGGCCAAGTAAGTGTCAGGACTGTGGAGATGTAAGCCCACAAACTGTGCATTCTTCTGAGTAAGAATGCATGTTTTTCACTTTTTTAGCGCAATACATTTCAGTGCTAAAAGTTACATACTATGGCTTTAAGTGAGCCTGAATTCTTCTTTAAGATGCTATATTACACCAAATTGATTCTTGTGAGTTTTAAGCAGTGTTATATTGCTGTTACCTCCTCAAAAACATACCTGGAGTTGTGTTGTTTCGTTCACACACGTCTGAGTAACCTTTTATTATTAGTCTGTCTTCATCTACAAAGCTCAAAATGCTCTGTTCCACCTTGTGATGTCATGTAGTGGTAGTTAGTTGACATCTACCTTTTACCTTTTGTTCAGTAGACATTGACAAATCCAGGGCTGCAATTATCCGAATGATTCTAGTGAAAGTGTGTGGAGTTTAAAAACACAATGGACATGACATCACAAGGTGGAACAGAGTGCTTTCAGTTTGAGAGAAGAACTCAGCCTAAATATGCAGGATTGTGTGTTAAACATGTGTGAATGAAACAAAACACAACTCCAGGTCTGTTTGTGATGAGGAAACAACATTATAACATAGATGAGAAAATAGAGTAATATGGGCCCTTAAATAAACATTGTGTTCATGTTCACTGCTCTTCATGCTTTATTAAGGCTATTAAAAGTGTACTTGTTCTAAAGTGTTGGCGTAGTTCCTTGGAGAGCTTCTGTCAGAAAAGGCGTTCAACACAAAACCTCAGACGATCACTCTGCTATAAAAGGCCACAGTGATGATGATTGCATACAACACTTACTGAGTGAATTTTCAGAAACATAACTTTATTTCTACAACCAAACGTCAAATCAAATTTTCAATCACAAAAAGACTGCAGAATCAGAAAGTCTTTCAAATGCACTTTGTACGCATTATATAACACAGACTGAAGTACTTATTTTATCTATATCACTTTACTTTATGTAAGTCAAAAAATGGAGCAGCCAAATATTTAAGTTCCTAATCAAAGAAATTTACCAGAAGCAGTACAAAATCTTTTTACGTTTGTTTTGGGCAACTCTGACCATAGGCAGGGGCGGCGCCAGGGGGAGGGGCTAGATCCAATCTTGACTAAAAATGTTCAAATGGAGTTCAAAATGAGACTACAATAAAACAGAATTCCATATTAGTTTTCATAAATCACTACAGGGGCTGACTACAATTAAACTGGTTTAAAACAGCGACTCAGACATGATAGATGTTGTGCTCACATCAGTAAACCAATAGAAGTTATTTATTCTACCCTCTACAGCTCAAATCTTACTTGATTACATGAAAATGGCAAAAATCTCAAAGAAAATGTACACATGATTAATATTGAGCCCCCCCCAAAAAATAGTTTGTTGTTCCAACGTTCATATATTGAACAATATTGTCGATATTGTAATTATCGTGAGAGGCCTACTAATGACAAGGCAAATAACAGCTGTATTTATGTTAACTGTCAGATAATTTTGTTTTTGACTTTTTAAATCGATGGCAACAAAATGAAATGGTGTGAGCAAAA
>KN484105.1:8258-28877 GCA_000787095.1 Periophthalmodon schlosseri
AAGGTGCAGACAAATTAACAGTGATAGGGGTAACCTAATCAATGCTACTGTCCACTGAATTTAGAAGCTTGATGGCTGCTGGAATAAAGGAGGGACTATCCTTTTATTTTCCATTAAGGAGTAACTAAAGCCATCTGCTGCTGAGAGTCCGCGCTTCACTGCGATTAGTTAAATCCACCAGTCACTCAGAGCATGAACACCATGATTTTATGTGTAGAAAACTGTCTCAGAAGACTCAGCACTAAAATTAAGTCCCGCTTCTACAATGCCGTTCTTGAGAGCCAAATTAGATATGGCATGGTTTCCTGGTTTGGCTCACTCACTGTTCACTGCAAAGCAAAAATTGAGAAGCTTGTCGAGAATGCCATGAAAATCATAGGACAGAGAATATCCCTCCTGACAGACAATTTTTGAGACTTCTGTCCTGGCACAGGCAAAAAGTATCATCAAGGAGCATTTCCACTTACTGCACAGTGAACATGAGCTGCAATCAAACACCAAAGCAATAGATTTAAATTCCCCTTTGTTCCGACATTTTTTGCTTTGTTCAGATAGTGGCTTAGTGTTAGAGTAATTACTTGTAATATACATTTTTAGGTTGTTTTATTATGGTGTTTATTCTTATTGGGCAAGTGTTTTATTATAATGCTATCTGTAGTTATTGGGCAAGTGCAATGTATTCTTGTCACTTATCACTTCTATTGGAGTCGTGCAATGATGTTATGGCATGAGCATATTTCTTTGTTGTAATTGTTCTTGATGTTTTGTGTGTCTGATTGTTGTGTGGAAAGTGACAAATTCGTATCGCCCAGCCCTAAATGACTCAAAATCACATTTTTTTTTAATACTTGTGCATCTGAAAAGACCCTGTCCTTACCTTTTACGCTTCTCAAACTGATTTCTCTCTGCATGTCCCTGAGCTGGAAACGTAACCGCATCTACCCTTTATTAAAATAAAGCATTGAGTGAAAGCCAATATGTGAGAAAATGAAATGAAGTCTCCACCAAAGCAAACGGGGAGATTAAGGAACAAAGACTCGCAGATGTGATGCCATCAAATGTAAAATCTTGTCTTTTTCATTTTTACTCTTTATATTATATTACTAAATATGGAGCAGGCTTTGTGCAGAAGGTCCCGGTGGGTTTCTTCTGTCTCCCTTTAATATCAGTTACTATTCTTCCCGTCAAGCTCACTTTAAGATATTGGGTGTCGATATCAAAGTCAGTTGAATCACATTATATTTTCAGTATATTTTGGAAGTGTATATTGTTACAGTGGGGGTATTTGTTGGAAGAGTTGTGTGTTCTCAGCCAGAGTTCACAGACTGGTAAATCAATGCCGCGGTCTAGAGAGGTAGGTGCTGGCTTAACAGTTCTAAATGGTCGATAGTCTGTAGGTGTCCAGTGGTGAATAAGTCCAAATACAATAAGCAATCGAATGGAGCGAGTGGAGTAATGAGTTCAGGTTAGAGGTGTATGGTTTATTGTTTCTATAGGGCTATTCAAATCCACCTGTGATGATGGTATGCATAATGTATAAACATGAGTATTTTTCCATAGTGTGGTGAATTTATAATATACATATTCAGGTAGTGTCCGAAACGTGGATAAATTAGGACTATTCTATTCTATGGGTAAATGATCTACTGAATCACATCCAGTAGCTCTACTTTTTATAGGCCTGCGGTTCAATGTGTGAAACTAGTTGACAATCAAGAGTCAAACTACTACATTTGATTCCAAACATGAAAGAATTGAGTAATACTGAGCTTGAACTAAGAAATATTTTTACTTATGCATTTTCATTTAAAGAAAATGGAAATTGAGAGAAACTGTATGCAGGTTAATAAATTGATTGAATAAAATAAAATAAAATAAAAAATGAAGTTTAACCCTTTCTGGGTAACAATGTGACCCCATTTTTCTTTTCGAAAAATACTTCAGGTTTATACAGAACAGTTGCTCAGCTTAATGTGATTTTATAATATTTGCTGAATGTATACAATTGTGTACTTCAATACACAAGAACACATTAACAAATCCTGAGTCCGGAGTTGAAATATCAGTCGTTGTAATTTGCTTGTAAATGTCTCTAAACTGCTATGGCGTATTATGTAAGAGCAAAGTTTAATTAAAACACTAAATTTTGACTGCTGGAAAAGGTTACATTAAGTCTAGAGAATAATTACAGTGAAAAAGTGCTTTCAACCTATAAACCCTGCATTATTTATCTGTTGTGTTATATCATTTTAATCTAGCGTTTCAATATAAATAAAAACTAAAACTCCAATAGCAAAAATATCTTCAAATGAATCCACAACCTTCAAACATATCATCATTGAAGAGGGACATTTGCCACTGGATGGAGCACACTTGGCTCGTATGTCAGAGCTCAGTTCATTTAAACTCTTCTCTCTGGAGTGGCTTTCCTTTCTGTTGCTTTTTTAATAGCAGTGAGTCTTCAAAACCGCAGATTTCAAATATTTGTTTTGTTGTTTTTTTTGTTTTTGTTTTTTTTGTTTTTCAGAAATAAGCCAAGGAGAAAAAACAATTTCCTGGGAACAGTAGCCTAACTGAAAATACTGAAAATAAAGATGATGACTATTCGGTAGTGGAGATTAGGAGGAAAATTACACAAAATAACATATTTGGAGAATTATCTAAATTTGGCAATGTTTTTAAAAGGCTAAAATGTATTTTGTAACTATTTGTTGACATGCATCAATATTTGTGTACTAGCTGTAAAACACATATTTTATTTTTTATTGCTCCTCCACATCAATCAATCAAACTGTATTTATAAAGCACTTTTCAACAAAAAAATGTAACACAAAGTACTTTACAGTCATTAAAAAACAATCCCACATTTTCTTCCACCCAAACAATCCCACACAACCACACACACGGACACCATCACAACCAACCGGCAGCCACCTGGACAAAATGTTTCTACTCATAGTGATTTATCTTGATTTTCAATTCAGTTTTATACATATAAAAAATGTCTCTTAGTATTTACAATAAAAACAATGCAAACTCTTTAACCAGTGTCATTAAATAAAAATGATATATATATTTTTTTCCCTCCAGAGTTTGAACTCTAAACCACATGCTTTTACTGAGAGAGGGTCAGGTGTGGACCTCTGGATTCAAAAAGCCCATCCATATCATTGATGATTAGACATGGCTGATTCATGATCTCTCCATCTTTCAGTTGTTCAGCCCTAGTTGTTAGTCTTGATCAGTGCTTTTAAGAGTTGAAAAGAACAGAAATACTGACAGGCACTTTAGCAAGAAAGCATCTTCAGCTCATATAAACATACATGAATGAAACAACAATTTATGTCTGAAAGCAAAAACAAATCACTTAGCATAATATAACTTTAAAATGTGAGATAGGACCAATACGTCTCGTTGTCCAAGGAGCTGTAGTTTTCCATTGTGCCACCTCCTATTCTCCCAGCCTCACCTCTGAAGTGTGAACAGCCTCAGTGCCCATCTCTCCGCTTGCCTAACTTTGATCAGCGCAGGTCACCAGCCTTCAGTCAGACAAGGTCAGAGCAACAAGACAATGTGAGCGCCTTGTCAAAAGTGGGTAAGAGCCACCTGTTTGGGAATACCCAGGCTCCCTTGTACCTGTCTCTTGATACCAGACTTCAAACCGACCGGAGTCAACTGCTTTGCTTTTCGAGGCATGCCCGTTCATTGAAGTGTCTATTATCAGTGTCCCCAGGTATCCTTGTCAAATTCTTAGACAGCAGCCACCCTTGGACTGTATGCAAATGTGCTACCATGTTACAAAGCTCCCACAAGGAGGGAATCTATGTTTCTCTCACACGGCGCGCTGTGTTGAAGCTGCTGATAAATGGTGGGGGCGGTACAGTTTGTTTTTCCGATAAGGTGAGCAGAATCAGCTGGAATGTCATGTCGCTGTGTAGTCTTTTTCAGTACGTCTCGAACCTAATCCTCTTTTTGCCTCCCTCTGGGCTAGAATTTGAATGACCTGATCAATTTCTAATCAGGAAAGACCTGCAGCCTTTCTACTCTCATAATAGAGTTGCCTACAAATCTTCTCTATACGGGAGGCTTAGCTCGGAATTGTTGGGAGTGAAAAAAGGGGAGCAGGTATATCGCAGGTCCCTCGTGTTTTGCAAGGCTTCATCTTTAATGTGAATCTGTAAGCTAAATTTAGGTATTTTCAAATTCCTAAACAGAGCTCTCATCACAGTGGAGAAACCCAGGGCCTGTTTAAAGGGAAAGGTGGCCTTTTCATGTTAAATGGAAACCCCGGGAGGGCTGTCGGCTTTGTTACTCATGAAAAAATAAAAAGCTCAGTAAGCGAGCTAGTGATTTGGTCTCCTATTACTTCTATTTACTATTACTAATTACTATTTTCATTGAATGGCATGTTTTTAGCTGCACTGAAAAGGGGATTGAAGCGTATAGCCGTGGGAACAGAACCTACTTCCATTATGAAGCCTTTTTATAGTCTTTGTAACCCACTTCAAGGTATGTACACATCTCGACCTCTGGGTTCGTAGGAGCTGAGATATAGCAACAACAATTGGACACAGGTAATTGTAGTTAAATGTGAAGTTTTAGTTATAAAAATATAAAAGGAGTGCACAATACAGTTACAATTACAACATATGGGCCCAGAATAAACTAAAAATAAAAGTGTCCCTTGGGAAATGTTCTTTCTGAAAAGTGTTGCCTTGCAACTTCAATCAATGTTCAAGTCAGTAAGTCAGGGAAATAGTCAAGTCATGGAATGTATCCAAAGTAGGCTCTCGTTGGTGTCAGTCAGCGGGACTGACGCAATCCTACCAAAGGATCCGTTGTATGGGGTGGTAGAGGCTCACAGTTTGGCTGGGAGGCTCGCCATCAATGGATCTCGTCAACCTCGTTAGACACCAAGGCTGAGCATCACTTTTCCGTGAAGTCAAAAAACCTGACCTGTATTTGTAAAACAGGTTTTATAATCCAAATTCTCATGTATGCAATTGCCATTAGGTTCATTAGATTCACATAAAGGTCCCTATAAAGGTGTTGTACAACATAAATGTATCTTATCAAATGGAAAATAACTAAATATAGCTAACAAGTAGGTAACTACAGTTCCTCAAATAAATGTCTGTTGTTAAAATATATCATTTTAACCCATAGTAACTTCAATGAAATGTAATAATATGATCACATTTTACCAATGCATTCACTTATTTATGAAAAATACATTAACTTTTACAGTATAATGCATAAACCATATTTTGTATTGCCTCACTTTGCAAGCCTTTTTAACAGGATTTTAGATAAAGAAACTGAAATACATTGTTTTAATTAACAAAAATCACAGCTTTGCTGGTTTTACCCATTTTAGATAACTTAAAATGACAACTTTATCTTCAAATGCTTTTTACTTTGACCCAGAGTCATATTTAGCAAATATGACTAGTTTCTTTTGCAGTGTAAAATATCTTTACTGCACCTTTAATGACATAATGCATATCACCATAAATGATACTTCTAACATAATCAATTAATCAATGCTTTTAGTCATATATTTCTTTACCAAATGAACTTAAAATGTGCAAAATACCTAAAATGATGAGCTAGCATGCCCATAAGGAGGCGTCTTAATACATACAGTCAATGAGAACATGTGAGTGCTAGCTTAACATGTGAGTGCTAGCTTACCAAGAAGATTAACTCAGGAGTGATTCTGTAAATTAAAAGTGCTTCATCAACGGTTCTCCCACCTCTGGACAGGAGTTTTAGTCATATTAGAACATATACTTAAACATTTGTCATTTTCAAGACATTATATTTCATTTTTCATACCTTTTTCTTTCTTTTTCAACCAACATGTGAGGCTGTGCTCTGTGCGTCAATGAGCAAGGTTAAGCTATCTGCGAGTGTTAATACTACTTCCTTTCCCGTCAAAATAAACTTCCAGTTTTCAAAATAAAACCACTTATATATAAAAACATGAAATAAAATTATTTCAAAACAACTGATTATCAATATCAATATTATCTGACTCTAACCAGGCGGGTTACATTTTCAATAGAGAAATGAGGCTCGCATGCAACCTGTAACAAACAGTGCAGGGGGAATAGTGTTGTCCACAGCTAATGATTAAGTGCTCATGAAATTAAATGAGTTTCAAATGTGATCATAGCCAGCCAGTGGGTATATTTGTGTAAGTTGATATTTCTTGTGTTTGCTTTGCAGGTGAATCATTAGAGAGTGAAGCTGATATCAGTCATCGACCTCATAAAGTCAACATGTGATTTAACTGGAACAGATGAGGCTTATTCCTGTGGACCACAGCGTAGACAAGAATAGTTGGATATGTTTATTGGGCTGAGAAATATAACAATGAAGAAAGGTGTTTGGATTGCCAGGATACTTTGAACTACTGTAACATGGTCAGTTTTTTGGATTTTGCAACCACTGATTTATCATGAGTCTATTTTTGTGAGTTTGCCACTGAGAGACTGTCAGCGTGACGCAATGAATCTGACCAAACGAAGAAAATTCAGGACATTCACACTTTTGGTGTGCATTATAATATTTACCACATTCCTGTTCAGCTACACCCTTCGAGATACCTATTCTTCACTTAACTTTTTCAAATACGCCTTTCACTTGTTGGACTCTAAAGGACTATGCGCCTGCAAGCAATGCATCATGGAACTGGACAACGACCCGTGGTTTGCCGAGCACTTCAATCAATCCATCCACCCACTGATGACCAGGGACAACAGC
This sequence comes from Periophthalmodon schlosseri, assembly GCA_000787095.1. Taxonomy (NCBI): domain Eukaryota; kingdom Metazoa; phylum Chordata; class Actinopteri; order Gobiiformes; family Gobiidae; genus Periophthalmodon; species Periophthalmodon schlosseri. Next base: position 15,027 of record KN484105.1, read on the forward strand.
GTGCTCTCCGATGAAACCTATAAATGGTGGCAGGTAAGATTGTATTGAAGTAAAATAGGCACAGCGTTGGCACAGCCTGAGATACCAAACACAAAGATCAGGAATAAAGAGCAAAATCCAAGGGATCTTCTCCAGGATCAAACTGTGAAATGAGCTCCCACGCACAATTTGTTCACTTTTAGCCAGTAAAATGGAGATGGAAATTGTTGTTTTGTCATGCATGTTCAGTCTGATTTAAAACAAAAAAATCTCATTCTCAGGGTAATAATATTACGTTTAATGTATAATGGATATTGGGGGATTCATCAGTGGTGGGCAGTTAAATAAATATTGATAAAATGCAGATATTTCTTATCATATAGCAAGTTCTTAGGATCTAGTTATTAATGTAAACGATCAGTTTCAACAGTTGTGAATTTACCTTTTAGTTTGTGACCAAATACAATGTTATCAATAGAGATAACAGCCTCTTGCCCCCCTTCTGGTCTTATGACATCATCATATCATAGAAAAAACACTACTATTTGACTGAAATTTGACTTAAAAACAAAATACAGATTCGATGGCCATTCCATCCTGTGACCTTGAGTGATTAATTTGCTGTCATTCCAAATTCTGATAACAAAGGCTAGTTAATTATTACACTAAGCTTTAAAACTTGACCAATATTCATGAGTTGGGGGATATTTTGAAGTGCAAGGTCCCAGGTTGTTGTAAACCCACAATAAAAGGACAAGACCGAAGCTGTACAGCAGAATTAGTATGCAGAGCCTGTGAGCTTATCTTGTGTTTGGACTCAGAGAGGCTAGTTTGTGGTCCTGCTTGCAGTCAGGTAGAGCAAAGCTAATCAGCCACTAGTTTTAAGGTGCATATGTCTGGTAGCCTATCAGCAGATTAACAACTGGAGAAAAATATGTACTGATATCTATTTATGTCATTTCCACTTTACCAATCAAGCAAAAGTTCTCAGATAAGTGTATTACTAAGGATAAACAAACAGTTATTGTGTTTCCACTTATTGCCTGATGCAGCAGAAGAATTCCTGTGATGGTGTTTGTCACTTGTACAATTTCAGAGTGTCACTGTTTAAAGAGCCGCCCCCCAGAGAAACTAGAGGGCAGCCATTCTGGATGACTGACACTTAAAATTGCTGTTTATTGTAGGTATTGCTAACTGAACGAGGGTACACACATTTTTCAGCAGTCTTTTTCTACATTTTCTATGTATCTGACCCAAACTGCACACACAAGACACAACGACACAGGAGGTCAAGCAAAAATAAATATGCAGATTAAGAGAGAGCCAATTTGTGAATTATTATAAAAAGTATATATAAATCCTTATAATCTAAATAAAATGATTAGTCAACTAACATAAATTTTGGTTGACTAAGATGCCAGGACTACAGCCTTATAGCCCTACAAAATTCACAGATAGAAACTGTAAAAATAAACCATCCTTACACTCGCACTACTGGATTTAATGTGCTCTGTTTAATTACTGTTCATTCATATTTTATTATTAGATTCCCTACAATTTATCTCCAAATTAAAAAAGGCAATACACTAAATTTATGCTTCACAATTATGCTTCTTTGGTCTGCAGAAGCACAGCAACGCCTAAGGTATTCCCACATTCACCTCACACCTTGTCCAATTAGAGGTAAGAATAGAAAAATTACTGCAAGATTGCCTCCTGTCACTACTCATTTCAGGAAATGCTTCTCAGGGGGAGCTTGATGAGCTAAATGTCAAGTATCAGAGCTAGTGCAGCCAGATGGTTGTGGCCCTGCTGTAAGGCAAGGGCACAGCCTCCTCCTCTACATCCTGGACATAAGACTACACCATTTTATGGCCAAGTGTAATTTCTGCAAATGGGACATCTATGAAAAATGATTGGAAGGCCTGTAATAACACAACTCATGGAAAGAGCAAATGAGGAAATTGAGGCTACTTGTCATAGGAGAGCCAGGCCACACAAAAGATGTATTGTAGTTTAGATGGGCCAGGCCATTGTAATCTTAAATTATCTATGATATGGGCTGTAGTAGATGGATTTAATTGTAAAGGGTATATTACAATACCCACTAAATACAACCACTATACTACACTAATTGGTCATTGAAGAAGACATTTCTTTAAGGGCTCATGACATCAAACATGCTCCCATTGACGTCAGGTTGTTTGGTTCTGCTCTGGCTTGGTGCTGGCTCAGTGCCTCCTAATCTAGTCTAGTCTAACAAATTTTTACAAAATTAGTCCTGATGGAGTATATTACAGACAACAGACAAAAACACTACATTTAAATATTCCCTGTGTCACTTTGATGATAAATAACTGCTCTGTCTTAGTCCTCCTTAGTCCTTTTTTCAGGTCATGTTTAGAGTCTTTATATAAACCAGGTAACGATTATTCGATTACTAAATTAGTTGATGATTACTCCAATAATTGATTAGTTGTTGATTAATAAACCTTGTTGTAGACCTAATCTAGTCCTGTATTTGATCTGTGTTTGCTTTGGCTACATGTTTGGCTCACTAGAAAGTTGGATATTCATTGTGACACCAGTTTCAGAAAAGTTTCCCTGTCTAGTATGTATTTGCTAAGAGTTGAGCAGAAGAATAGCAGGCTAAAAGAGCCCTCCCAGACTCTGCTAAGCCACCCTGAGGTTAATTCACAAATGTGCTGGGCGTCTGCAGCTCCACTGGCCTTGTTCAATCACTTCTGCTTAAAGTGGCCCCACAGCGAGGCCTCTCTCTCAGCTCTGTCTCCTGTGTCACCAGTGGCTCCAAGCTGAACGAAAGCCAGCCAACTTTACCCAAGTGGTGGAAGAGTTGTTCCAAGTCATCCCCAATGAGGTGCTCTACATGGACGCCAGCCCTAAGCGCTGCAGAACCTGCTCAGTGGTGGGGAACTCTGGAAACCTGAAGGGGGCCCACTACGGCTCGCTCATCGATTCCAGTGACTTCATCATAAGGTAAGTGACACTTTCAGTATGTTTTTTTTTTTGTATTTATTACAAAGCATACGTTTCACATTTGTACAAATGCTATATCACCTAACTAAGAAATATGACAAGATTAGGACATTAATCTGTTCTTTTATTAAAGAATTTTGTGCTTGTGTCTGCTATATAGTTATAATTTATGACCGAGTATTATGTTACAATTTACAATATTCATCTAAAACAAATTAATAAAAGAAACAAGTCTGCTGACTTCTGTATTAGAAAACAGTGGTGCCCAATGGGAGCTGACATTTTTTCATTTGTACCAAAATGACTACGGGACACTGCCTATAATCCTATGTGTATCCCTGATTAAGAAAATAAAACTGAAGAACAAATAAGTGCAGAGCAGTGGCCGTATGCTGGCGGCGCAGAAAATGGGGATTGATCGGCAATATGGCGTCTTGAAAATAAGCGAATAAAGATTGCTCAAACATGCACAAATCATGCCAAAAACAACTTTGAGAGGGTAAATGATAAGGGGAAACAACTATAACATGGTTAAAAGCTCTGAAAAGTCAATTTTGCATAACAGGTCTGCTTTAAATTCTGTAAATAACTCTCTATAATACAAAATTAAGCTTCTTTTCTTAGGCACTTGTTGTCACTAATTTGTTTGATTTGTGTCAGTCCAAAAAAGAACAAATATATATACATTTAAATGTTTCTATTTACATACATTTAAATGTTTTCTGTTTCTATTCTTTCACACACAGCAGAATTGGCCGACCTTCAGCACATTCAATGATATGTGCACAGCTTGACAACTGAAGGCTGTTTCACCATTTATATTTTTACTTGTATCAGAAAATGTGCTGTCAGAGTGAAAGGACTGGCAATGAACGCATTTACCACAAACTATTACATTATTTATTTACCTATTGCAAAAGAAACTTTAGAAGAAAGTAAGGTTATGCTTTGAAAATATTTGTTTTGAGTAGGCATGTCACAGTACAAATTTTAGTGTTGATTTTTATGAGAAGAAACACAAATTGAGGTGATTCAATAATCCGGTGTGACGTTAGAGATACATGTTTCTGCCCCATGTTAACTTTAATTCTTTTAACAACTTTTGATACCAGATACGAGCTGATGATGAGTGCCTCAGTTTGGAGTTTGTCGGATAAAAACCGTAGAACAAGTTTGTTAAAATATGACGGTTAGATTTTGGATATCAGTGTATTGTGATTCAAAATGGCCGCCTTCACGTCAGAGATAGGGCGTGGTTCCCCTTGATTTTTTTACTCACAGACACATAATCAATGTGTGTACCAATTTTGACTGGATTATGAAAAACTATTTTCTTTTACTTGCTATTGGCTTTTTTCGCACATTTGAAGCGTGGCAATGCAAATGTGGCTGCAGCCAGAGCATGGTGTTCATTGGCTTTTCTGTTCAGTATCTCATGAAGGATGTGTGTACCAAATTTCATTAGTCTACGTCAAACTACATTTTTCGGTCCCATTATGACTTTACAGGGAGTTCTGGAGAGACATTTTTTAAAATAGAAGTTGAAATCACATCTCATTATGTCCAAGTCATCAAAATACGCAAATGCTACATTGGGTTTGTCTGAATCTGACATTTTTTGCAAAAGTTACAGGGATTTTTATGCTTTTAAAATGGCTGCTTTGTTAAGAACTCATTATGACCACACCCTGAGATGTATATAAATTATTTTAACAACTTTTGATCCCAAAAATGTCCTGATGCTACTGCCTCAGTTGGAGTCCATCAGATAGCCGCCCCTGTATCACGTCCTTCCCTGCATTGCATCCGCCCTTGCATCGCATCTGCTCCTCCATCACATCTGCTCCTGCATTGCATCCACCCCTGCATCACATCCACCCCTGCATCACATTCGCCCCTCCATCGCATCCGCCCCTACATCACATCTGCATCACGTCACGTCTGCATCACGTCTGCCCCTACATCAAAGCCACCCCTCCATCGCATCCGCCCCTACATCACATCCTCCCCTGCATCGCATCTGCCCTTGCATCATATCTGCCCCTGCATCGTGTCTGCCCCTACATCACATCCACCCCTGCATCACATCCGCCCCTCCATCACATCTGTCCCTGCATCACGTCTGCCCCTACATCGCATCTGCCGCTGCATCAAATCCACCCCTCCATCGCGTCTGCCCCTGCATCACATCCGCCCCTGCATCACATCCGCCCCTGCATCGCGACCGCCCCTACATTGAAACCACACCTACCACAGATTGTCCTGTATGCATTTTTTAAAATACAATTTTAAGAAGACAGTAGAGAGCCATTGATTTCATCTCACTGTGTTCAGCTCACAGATCTGCACACTCGCTCTATTGGCTTTTTCCAATCAAAAAATGTGTCTAACAGAAATATTGTTTTGAAATTTTGTCACATTGTTCCCCATTATGAAGAGCCTCTCTGTGAATTCTTTTACAAGTCCATGACAAATAGACTTCCTGTAGGGTTTAGGGTGGGGCCACAATATAATTTTTTACATTATACATTTTTTCATACATCATACATTTTTTATGCTAAGTTCCATTTGTCTGCATTGCAGCAATATAAAGGGGAGGGAGGGAGCGCTATCACGCCCTCAATTTCCCTCTTTATGTTATACCTACTGCCAATTGTGAGGCGCCTTCTCTTCCTCCTTGCTACATAAATGGGAGCATTTTTACAAATTTGGTTGAAAGAATAAGATTCTGATGCAAAAACAATGTTCCTATTGTTTTTTGTGTAAACTATACATTTTTGGAAACACTCACACATTCCAACATCATGGTGAGGGTCTCTGGTCACTAATGGGCAGTGACTTTCACATGGGCTCTGCCCCTTTTTGGCTCTTTATGATAATAATGTTTTTGCATCATACTTTTATATGGTTGGGACTGGCATGACTTGGCGTTAATGAGTGTTTGGAGCGGTACGATCACTCGATTCGTGTGCACTGAGTGTGCACTTGCGTGGCTGTGCTCTGCACAGCTTTACGATACTAATCTTTTTCTTTTCTTCCACTTTTTATGCTCAGACAATAAAACTTTGATGTGACTTTGTCACATTGTTCCCCATTATGAAGAGCCTCTCTGTAAATTTTTTTCACAAGTCCATGACAAACAGATTGGCTTTAATTATTTTTTTTTAATAATTTACAGAGGGCCATCTTAAAAGATAGAGCTTTAATTTCTATGTCATAACGTCCAGGTCACAAATCATCACATGTTCCCCATTAAGTCCATCCAAATCTCACAATGCTTGTGAAAAAAATGTGACATTTTGTTGAAAAATCACCATGACCACACCCAGCCTTCTGATTGATAATTGATAACCTTTTATTGCACCTGGGTTTTGTGTTTTGACCAAGTTTGAAGTGCTTATTGGTGCTCGGGCCCTAATTATTCAAAACAGTGAAATCTTATTTCACTATAATCTATATAATACAAATGGATTCTTGTGAGCTTTAAGCCATATTAGAATGTAGTGTCCTTCTCAAAAACATACCCAGAGTTGTGTTTTGTTTCATTCACACATGTTTGAGTAACACTTTATTATTAGTCTGTCTACATCTATAAAGATCAAAATGTTCTGTTTCACCTTGTGATGTCATGAAGTGGTAGTCTTTAAGTTAATATGTATTTTTTACCTTTTGCTTTGTGGAGATTGAAAATTCCAGATCTTAAATCATCCAAATGATTCTAGTGAAGGTATGTGGAGTTTAAAAACACAGTGGAGCACTTCCTGTATTACCACATGACATCACACGGTGTTTTCTGTTTGAGAGAAGAACTCAGCCTAAATATACAGGGTTTGTGTGTTAAACATGTGTGAATGAAACAAAACACAACTCCAGGTCTGTTTGTGACGAGGAAACAACATTATAACATAGATCAGAAAAAAGTAATATGAGCCCTTATAAATAGAAATAACTGTCATTCACAACGTTTAATAGATCATGCCTCCACTACCGTCACTTCCGGTGTCACAAACAAAATCTTTTTAAAAACACTTGGAATAGTTTAATCATTTACAGTAGCTAATTTAAGATTAGAGTTGTGTTAGGGTTAAGGATCAATAATTAACTATAACTGGATCTAGTGGAGCTCCACTCTCCCCATTGGCTGCAGCCAAAACCTTCTCGCATTTTATGTCTTAATGTGGTTGCCTGGCAAATCCAGAATGATGTCTCTGTATGTTTTATACAGATCAATCTCAGTCTGGTCCCCTCGTCCTCTGTTGCGTCTCTTATTTCCATATCTGGGTTCTGTACAAGTACATGATAGGCAACCTAAAAGTAAAGCACACAATTAGCACAGGTTATTTTTGAAAGAGAAAGTACTCTTAACAAAGCAACACAAAGAAACTATTTGAATGGAGTGTTTGGATGTTTATCCCTGCCCTTAGGGGGAACAGGAAGCGAGAGAGCAGTTAGCTGCTTTGTGTCATCTGTGATACTAATGGCAACAACCTGGAATATGAATTTGAATTGGCGCAAAACACAGCCAGAACATTTGCTTAGAGGCATTATATAATTATCTGCACATGCTGAAAAGGGTATAATGTCAACTACAGGTTACAAATATACTGCTGCGCAAAGAAAAATGAAATGTTATGGGAGAAGGTTGTAAACTTGCATTATCAGACATACACTGCTAAATCTTTCCAAGATACAAACTTCCCAAAGCAAAGCGCCCAGACAGAAACAGCGTCAGAAAAGCCCACATTATAATTCTCAGCAGCCACCACAGATCCCCTTAAAGCCCACCTTATAGACTATTATGAACATTGTATTGCAGCGGCCAACAGACTAAAGCTCATGTTTGATCAGCAGATTGCACTGGTGACACACACCAGAGTCCTTGGCTATTCTTTTGACAGACAAGATGGAGCCCTATAGTTTAGGATGATAATTATAAAATAATATTTATTAAATTAAATGTAAATGGTGGTTTTGTTCCACTTACACCGTATTAAGGGAAAGCAAATTGCCCATGATTTCTTAGCCTAACTTTAAAGTACATGCTTTGCAAAGTCCATTAAAAGCGTGTTCATGATTAAAGATAAAAAAAGTACATCGTAGACATAATGGCAAAGCTTTTATCTAGTAATGCGAGGAAAAGTGCCAAGTTTTCACACAAACAGTGGAATCGCACCTCGTCCTTCCAGCTGTGTAAACAGAATGCAGATAAAAGAAAACATAGATAATAGATTAAGGTGATAATTTGATAAAAAGACAAAGATGAAACATGTAGCAAAGCAATAGGTGTGTCCACTGGTCACTCTTTGCAGTGTTGCTAAGTTACAAATACCCTATAAAAGTATAAATAGTAACCTCCCATTTTTGTAAAGCAGAAGGCTTTTGCTAAATACTAAACTAATACGAATACAAAATGCATTTTCATTTTTCCCCTCATGGGAACACAGCACTATTGTTTGATTGCCCTAAGCTTATTTGAGCAATTAAAGACTATATTTACTGCCAATGACAAACACCTTCTTTACAATGCCCTGACTCACAATATGGTATTTGCATTTTGATGACTTAGTTCCCCTTGTATGTTACAATTTCAGATTTAAACCTTAATTAAACCACTACATACTACATACATGGGCTAATCTCATTTTGTGGATGAAGACCTACGCTTAGATTGATGGCAAACAAGCGGCACAGTTATGAAGCTGACATTCAAATTTTGTCTGGAGGGTAACTACACATCTTCTGTATGTATCCAAATTCCTCTGGTTGTTCTCCTTTGGCTCTTGATTCCTCCTAGCGCGCTGTCGGGCCAATGTGACATGTTGCTTTAGTGTAAAGCCACATTACTGTACTTATCTTCTTCAGCAGCCCCCTGTTGTGACAGCAGCATGGCATTGTCTACCAATTCAATTATCCTATGACAGGGACAGCACCAGAAAGAGAAGACTTATTACTTTGCCATTAGCAGCGGAATGGTTGGCCATGGCAACAAGCTTTCATGCTCTTTGTGGGTTTGAGATGTTGCCCTGTATTTAATGTGTGGAATATATCAATCAAGTATGACAATGGATCGCTTCAGCAGCATTTCTACAATAAATTCTCTCTTTGCAAATAGATTTTTTTATATTATATGGGTTGGCATTCTCTTCTAAGTACAGGAAATTCTTTATTAAAAGTTTTGATTATGTAATATTACTGCAAAAAATAAGTGCAGAATACAAAAATCAGAAATAGTACTAATACTAAATACTTTAAAGTTTCAAATACCACAAAAACTTTATCCATTAATCAGCTTCTTACCTTCAGAGTAGCATTTGCTGTCTTGATTGGGAGATTTAATTACATTTAAAGGCACTTTAGGTACCAGATTTTTACTGTCATAAAAACACACAAAAAAAACAGAAGCAGTTCATTTGAAACAGTTTGCAGTGGTCCAGAGTTATTCCTCACTTTCCTTATGCTTTCTGAACATCCCAATTTATCACCGTGATGAGTTTACAAGCACCTTTCACAACTGTTAAGAGACCAGTACAGAGTTTTTCCGTGACAGTAAAGCTAACAACAACTAGCGTGCTAAGGCACACTTCCTGATTATCAAACAATTAAACACTTTCTAATTAGATGCAGACAGCAAGCAGCAGATTTATTTTGTCCTCAGTAGTCTTTGTCCAGTACAGATATCATATAATATATCTGTACTGGACAAAGACATTCTTTGCCCAAATACATGGGGAAAAAACAAGTCGGGGGATATATTTCTTGCATCTGGGTTTCTGTATGGCGTGGATTTTTATGTGTCATATTTCATTTGAAATTGTCTGTCTCAGAAATGCAACAGTCCCATCATTTGTATTATGTTAAATTCAGGATCAGACAGAATTACACTGAACACTATGATGAAACTCCTTCCAAATAGTTTCATAAAGGTTGATCTCCATGTGCATAGATGTGATTTAAGCAGTGCAATTTCTGTGGCTGAACTCTCCTACTTTAAAAACAGGGATCTTCACACTAGCTATGCCGCACATCACATGGCGTCCAGACAAGTTGCAATGACATTCTAAAAACCTGTTTACAAGCTTCACAAATCATAATGATGTGGTCCCGAGGGCTCGCAAATGACCAGAATACTCACTACGAGTGCCTCTTACCCGTCAACAACCTTCAGCCCAAGATGAATAAGTTGCCATTTGTCTTTGTAATCAGTGCCCTAGCCTGAAAGGGACTCACATAATGGAAAATGTGTTTTAGCTAGGGATGCACCGATTCAATACTGGTATCGGATATTAGCACTGATACTGAAAAATTTGCTGGATCGGATATCGGCTTCCAAATATCGGTTCAGCCAATATCCTGGTTGGACATATAAATTGATGTAATAGGAATATTTACTGGTCGTACTTGGGCCCAGACAGTCTCATAATGTTTCAACTTTTATTCATACAAAGTTCTTCTTTAGTTATTTTGAGCAATAAATAACAGCTACATAACACATTTGGATCAGTTTTGTCTAATTTTATTTGTGTTTCAAGGAAATAAATGCTGTTTTCGATTGATCGATTGGTATTGATTGATATTGGTTATCAACAGATACTTAATCCTATAGTATCAAAATCTGTATCGGAACTGAAAAAGCTGGATCGGTGCATCTATTGTTTTAGCACAAGATCAGGAGAAACGTCTGAATGCTTCACTCCTAAAACATCTAATTAAGATTTTTCCCAACCCACTCTGCAATCAATCCTGACCATGCTGCTCATAAACCTATTTGTCATTGAGACAAAAACAACAATGAAGCTAATTGGCTTGATTTTTACCTGGGCTTTTCACAGTTTAAATAGTTCTCCGGGGATGTAGAAATGTCTGCTTGAATTGTAATGATTCTGTTATAACTGAGGGTAATTTACATCTCATTTTCCCTTCCATAAATAAGACTTAAAGCTTTAAGCAAATATTAGTGTTTTTTATCTGTGCATCTCAAAAACATACAAATTTGTTTAATTACTGCAGATGAAAAAGACCATCATTTTAGAATATATACCTTCATTATGCCGAAAAGGAAAGTGAATGTTGTTCGTTAATGTTTTGTAAGTTAGCACTATACTTAGGAACAAGAGTATAAATGCACATGAGTCTTTGTCGACTGAGGAGAGAAATTTAGAGTGGAGGTCCTTTTACTTATGAAATGTATCTTGAACGATGATTTATGGCTGGACCGTCTTGAGCCTTCTGGCCTAAAGTGCTTGCGGGATGGACATCAATCAACTCCGGCCAACTTAAGTAACTCTTGAAAGATCAAATTTATATATCAACGGGAGAAAAGTGGAAAGTCTACTGCAATTTTCTCCTGTCCAAGTGTGCATGGAGTTATTGTAAATGGCATCTTTAATGTCAAAGCCGTTGTGCCCACCATCTGGCTGTATGGCCTTATTTGTCTTGGTGATTATTCATTAAGCCCAACAATGCTTGCGGCACTGGGCTCTAGACTTTTAAGGTGAAACTCTAATGTCCACGTGTAATGGCCAATCAACACATTAAAGGTCAGTGGGATTGTATTTCTTGCTGTTAACCACAAACCCCCTTTAAAAATACAGGGAGCACTAATGCCTTTACGAGCCCGCTGCTATTCCAGCTGACTAAAACTGGGCACATTTTTATCCGATGAGAGAAGCTGTGCGACCACAAGGAGGAAATGTCAGTGAAAGAGATTATGTCTCAGGTGTGGCATAAACGCTGCGAGCCTTTCAACTGCCACAAATACAGGGAATACAAATGTTGTTGTTTCAGTTGGTTTGTTTTGAGAAAACCACCAGTTTGACAAGAAGACTGGTAATGGTGAACTGCTATTCTTAGAAACTTTTTTCTTAAATTCATTGTTTGGGCTCTGGGCTACAGATTGCTGTTTTTGTCAGAAAAACAATGCTGTTAGCTTAGTTGGTAGAGTGTTTGTCCACTGATCTAAAGGTTGAAATCCTGCTTTCAACATAAACATTATTGGTTGAGATATTAGATCTGCTGACCCACTGGTTGGCGGTGCAACTCCAGCTCTCACAGATGAATGCTGTTGTTGTGTCCTTGGGCAAGACACTTAACCCCCCTCGCCCCCAATGTCTGTGTACACTGGTGTGTGAATGTGTGTGTGAATGGGTGAGTGATTCTTGATGTAAAGCGCTTTCAGTGCCTTGAAGCTGGAAAAGCGCTATATAAAAATATGACCATTTACAATTTACCAATGTGAAAAGAACCACTTTGAAGAGAAGAATAAAGAATCTACATAAATATTTAGCTCTTACCTGGATCTGTGTGGCTTGAATGGATTTTTCATCACAAAGAAATTTGAATTCAAAACAAATATGTTTCACCACTCATTCAGCTCTGACAACTACTCTGAGACAACTACACTGAAACTCAACTCTCAACCCACCTTATTGCTTACAGTAAGTATTAGCCGTTGTAGTAGGACTTAACTAATAACATCTTATTTTATCTTGTTCAGTGTCCTTAGGTGCTTTGAAAGGCGCTTATAAATAAAATGCATTATTATTATTATTATTAACATATGTATTTTACTGTTAACAACTAGGGTGTGTTAGTTTCAGTAAAGTTAGCTCCTCCCTTCAGACAGACTGTGACTTACAGGACACTATTACACCTGAAGAAGCTACTTGGATGAGTTGTGAGTGTGTACATTCATAGACATTTACTTAACCCATTATACCACTACCGACCTGCTTAAATGATAGATTTTCATTACTGTTTAGCTCATATCTATCCTTACGCATGAAGCAATAATATCCACTCTATGTTTTGTATTCTAGACTTTAGCCTCCTGTGTGTGTTGAAATCGTCTTGTCGGTAAAATGGGCTTTTTCAAAGACTACTTCATTTTGTTTCAAGTCCATCTGGTGCAGATATCTATTGCCAAGGGGAAGTTAGAGCATAAGATGAATATTGATTAGTTCAGTCTGAAATATTTGCCTGCTTAGGGTGGTTGACACTGCACGCCTACACAAGATTAAGTGAACGGGCAGCTCATTGAATCCACTTAACAGCCCAAGTTAACTTCTTTGAATGGCTGCACAGACTTTTATTGACCCCAACACAGAGTAATGGGAAGCTCTCCTCGCAACATAAAAATGAGGTGGAAAATGACCGGAATATCAAATGCATGGGATGCTCACAGGCATGTCTGTTCAGTTAACGAATGGCAAAGGTGCACTGCTTTATAAGATGTTAAAAATACACTAGAGAAAGAGCAGCCGGAGGAAAGAGGAAAGGTCATTGCTAAGTGTGCTGTTAGATGAGAAGTTCAAGAAGCTTACACTGACTCTGGAAATCTAAACATTTGAGCAGGAGTTAATTAGGGAGGAATTCAATCTGCCAGAGTAATGTTGTGGAAGTGCAGCACAGATGATCCGTCTCAGTATGGCCCCCATAGGCACACTGTTCCCGGGCTGTCCCTCTCCAGAACCATGGGGCCCATTTACTGTGCAATTTGGGCTTCCCCCCGAGCGGCATTCAGAATGAAGAGAAAAACCAACAATGATGTCCTGTGCACTATAAAATCCTGTGCCAGTATCGTTTGTCTTCTATTGAGTGCAGGTCTGGCTTGGTCAGAATTGTGGGCACAGTTTGGATGAGCCACCTGATGGATGCACTGCGTCACTGCTGGTCAGATTAATGCTCTCTCAAAGCCAAGTACAGAGCCAGTTGAAATTAACTTTTGTGGAGTTTAAAGAAAGTGGATTTGTGCCCAGCAAGAACAGTGTCTCAACACTGTTAATGAGAAATACACAAGTTATTACATCATACACATTTTTGTGTGTGTGTATGATGTGTATGATTGTGTGTATGATATATATGTTGTTTTATATATAT
>KN484105.1:36622-46922 GCA_000787095.1 Periophthalmodon schlosseri
TAATTTACTGTTAAAGACTGGACTTGAGCCTAAGAACTTGGTTTCTCCCATCGTAAATCTTTTTGTATTTTGTTTTGCATAGAGATGGAAAGTTATAGCCAGTTGAAACAAGCAAACTCACTTTAGTGCCTGAAGTACATTTGACAGTGGCTATTAGATTTCGTGGTTTCCTCAATAAGCCCAAATAGACCGTACAGGGTAAAGAATGAAACTTTGACAACTTGATCTATGAAATTCTATATTGTCTGTCAAGCCATCAAGCTGCCTGTCTGGCACTCATGCGGTGAATTAAACCAAGGCTCTAAAATACCTTGTTTTAGAATGTTTTGAAATGACTTCTTTATTTGTCCACATGTTGCTGCCTCCAGGAAAAATACCTTTGTTTATTCCACCGCATCTGTTTTTTAGTGAAAATGGTGGTATTGACTTGGGACAAAACAGGTTGTTGGCTGTTTTTTTTTCCTTTTTGAGGCGACCAATCAGACAACTTATCAGACTTGTAAAAACAGAAATGTTTAGTTTCTCTCTGAAGGCCTTTCCACTGCCAAGAAAGCCTGCCTCTTTGGAAATACTTTAGGCTTATTATTAGATGTGTGATTTTTGCCAGCTATACTATAAAACTGTTTATAAGAAGTAAAGTTTTCCATGTGGTTGAATAATGTGTATCCTTGTTGTTTCCAGGTGCTGATTTACAGTCCCACATTTTTTAAGTACGTCTATGAGTCTTGGCTTGAGGGGCACGGGCGATATCCCTCCACTGGGTTCCTCAGCTTACTGTTCGCAATCCACATATGTGATCAGGTGAGGTGGGCTGATCCCACTTAAAGGCAAGCTTTGTAACTTTTCTGGTGGATCGTTTTTTCTCATGGAGATGTTATTGATTGGCCTGGAATGTTCAACAGTAACTTACCAATATTATATTTGTTCAATTACAGGTGTTTTTATTGCTCAAAAATACTTCATAATCTGTTTGTCTCCATGGAAATATACATGGTTACTTCTCCATGGAGACAAGCAAGAGGCAGGTCATTCACCAAAAAAGCTACATAGTGCACCTTTAAATATGGTTTAAATTTGGACTTTTGATTTTGGATTTTTTTACACATTGGATTCTAAAAAAGAAAACTATGCATTCTAACTACACTACTTTGCTGTGAGAGGAACTTTTGTCAGTCAAAGGAAACCAAAAAGATGTGTATTTGGCTGCACATTCCATTTAAATTATAACTATCCATAAATCTAGTTTAAGATGGACTGCAACTTGGGAATGTGTTTGCTGTTGTTTGGAGTAGCATCAAAACAGACCAGGAATGAAAATGAAATGCTATAATTTAGACACAATTTAGACACGTTTGTTTTTCTACTCAAATATCTCAATCTCAAAAACATATTTCATACCAGGCAAAATGTGTAATACTTTTTTTTTTCTTTTCCACTGTTTTAAAATAATTAAAGAGACGGTATTATGCAAAATCGACTTTTGGAGCTACCATTTTATAACATTGTTCGCTCATCAAAAACTTGCCTGAAGACGTTTTATATGTCATCTATGCATGTTTGAGTAATTTAGCAATTTCTCCCAGGCCCTATTCAAACCCTCCTTATGGTTATCTAGATGAATCTGTCATATGCTCAGCCCACAAGTCTAAATCACCCATGCTCCTGCCTGACAATTTTCCATAAATACACAAAAGCATCATACAAAATGATAGACTGCAACTTTACAACGATATGCAGTAGTTTAACTAGCTAAATGCACCCTGATTGTGTTGTCATAGCGCTCTGAAGGGGGAGTGACTCATGTGGAGAGTCACACACTAAACTGTTACGCATATTAATATGTTGTTTTCATCAAATATTGCGTTTGCAAATTATTTATTATTGCAAATAATAAAAGGTAACATGCTGATGTAAATATGTAATGTGTTAGCAATGAATACTCCATAGAAGTGTACCCGCTCTTTAAAAATTGTTTAGAGCTATTGAAATCTGCTAACTCTGCTTCCCTCTTGCTTTAGGTCAACATATTTGGATTTGGCGCAGACCAGAATGGGAACTGGCACCACTACTGGGAGAATAACCTCTCGTCTGGAGCTTTTCGACACACGGGGGTCCACGATGGAGACTATGAGTACAACGTGACCCTGCTCCTGGCGGACAAGCACATAATCAAGATGTTTAAAGGCAGATGATAGTGCGCCATGTGCCTGTGCTGCGAGACAGCCTAACGAAGCCCAGCGCCTTTAATGATGCCTTACACCTCCACCTGCTGACACGTTTAAAGGACATGTTCACACAAGCCCTTCTGGTCGGCTCTTTTAGGAATCTGAGCTCCGGCCACAAGGGGAGAATGATGAGGCGTTTTAATTGGCACGTTTTGATATGAATATGTAATTGTCAGCTTTATGTGATGGGCAGAATTGTGGTAATCAAAAATGTAAAGATTTTTCAAACGTTGTGGAGGGATTGTTGTCAGAAAAAAATTGTGAAAAAGGTGCGGTATGTAATTGTCTGGTGGCTTATTTCAATGGAGAGGTTATTACTTTGCCTGGAATGTTCCACGGTATGCTATTAAACTTGACTGTCTCCATGGAGATAAGCAGGTGATCCCACTAGGTCATGTTTTGAAGTGTGGTTGATTTTTTAAAATGTGTTTGTAGCTTTTAACCATGTTATAACATCTGCTCATCAAAAACATGCCTGAAGAGGTTTTATATGTCATCCATGCATGTTTGAGTAATCTAGCAATTTCTCCTGGGCTCTGTTCGACCCCTCCTTGTAGTTAGAAATCCAAGCCTGTCCAAGACTCAGCCCACAAGCCTACCTAACCCATGCTCTCACACGGCCATTTTTTAACTAAATACACAAAAGCATGATAAAATACGGTTCAACTTCACAAACCTGATGGGATTTGATAAGAATTAATACCCTGTAGTAGTACCCCCTCTTTAATACAATTTTATGGAACATTCCAGGCAAACAGGTAACTTCTGTATGGAGACAAGGTCGTGACAGACCCTCTACCAGAAAAGTTACATAGTGCACCTTTAATGTAACAAAGATATGTATTTTTGCAGTGTAAATTATTTGCCATGACATAGAAAATTGGCACGCAGTGGTAAAGAATGGTTTTACACCTTTTTGATTCACACCATTACTGACCTGGGAAATACCATCCAAATACAACTATCACTTGTAATGCAAACTCATCCACACTAGGCTGGACACAAGTCAGAATCATTTAAATGCTACAATACTTCAAGCACTGCAAGCACATTTAGAAATCAGAACATTGTCAAACTGTCAAATGTGGTGGTTGCATCATAGTGGACTTTATTTGATGACACCCTTTATTGGAAATACCAGAATAATTAAATCATGACATTGGCCAATTTAGTAATTTTGGTCTAGAAAATTTCACAGAGAGGTCATGCAAAAGCCATGTAAAATGATGGAAATGTCTCCAAGTGCTAACCCTGTGATTAACTGCTGATTTTCCCAGAGTGCGCCCCGCCTCACTTATCCTCTCCGTCGTTGTTACAGCGATGTGATTCAGCCATTTCCATTCTGATTGTTGAACAAGAATGAGCGCCGCAACCTGATGTAAACAAGATAAGTGCCATACACATTCTACACCAGGGGTTCTCAAACTTTTTGAGGTCAGGGACCCCTTATCAGTATGAAAATATCCCATGGACCCCCATTGTCCTCCGCAATGGCATTGCTATAGAATTCAGTTGATGTAATTGTTGCCATCAAAACATTATATGTTTGGGATTATATATCATAAGAAATTGTAGTATTTATCACAATTTTTGGGGGACCGCCAACACATGGCCCAGGGACCCCCAGGGTCCCCCACTTTGAGTACCACCGTTCTACACAAAGGTGGAATAGGAGAGGTAGAAGTCTGTCTTGTAACTATCACTCAGTACAGACACAAGGCCATCTTCACTATTTCATATCGTAGTCTATTTCATATTCTGATGCCGGCTGTGGAAGCAAGTCATTTTGTCCCCATCACTGTGATTTCTAACTGGAATTTCAGAAAGTAGCTTCTCCTCCAAGTTACTCATGCCATGATTGTCTGCAGTGAAATGCATTTTGACTGTGGCAAAGGGCACTTGTCAAGGTGCATATTCACCAGAGGAAACACTTTTCCTGCAGCGGAGAAGACTCGGAGGTGGAACGTGGAAAGTTGTATGTAAATGGGATATACTCATTGGTTTTGAGTTAGCACATTACTCTCCCAGTATCAAGAATATTCTATAATGAACATATCATGTATTTTTTTGTTTTGTTTTTTTCCTGTTGATTTTGCCAGTTTAAGTGACGTAGTGTTCATTCTATTTAAACTTTTCTGGGCTCAGTATACAAACTTGATAACTACAGGGAATAGAAAACTGTTCATAACCTAATAATGCATATTTCTTGAGTTAAGGTAACATTAGAATTTATTGATAATTGCTGCTAACTGTTACATTGCCTAAATAACCTCCAGCTTCTGTGCTCTGGTTCTTTGGTCAATCTGCAAGCTCCAAAGGGATATGACGGCACTCTAAATGTACTTTCAGACAGGGCAGTTAAGCAGGGTGAGAGCTCTGAAGTGTAATATAGTGACGCATTCCACTCTTTTTTACATATTTGCGATTTAGAAATAGTTTTACAATACAATATGGACAGCGCACCATGGGCTCATTTGGTCATAAAATACTGCTTTTACAATACACTTTATGGGAGAATACTAAAACTCTTCCCTTCTATAGGTTATAGATTCACCTTATTGATAAGGTCCTAAGTCACCTCAAATGACTTAGGATAAGAGACGACTTATTTTAAATTCTATTTTTTTTAAAGCTTTACTTTTTTTACTAACTTTTTTTTTTCCTTTTACTGTACTACGAATTAGTCAATGTAATATTATCCACAATTTATTTCCAACCTATAACTTCCTTGAAATGTATATTGTTAGTTGTGAAGCACCTGTGGTCCTGCCTGAATCAATGTGTGAACTAATTCTACCAAACCATATCATCTGACCAAAAGTTGTTCCGGTCTTTCATTAGTGTAGATTTATGTTATCTTCTCCATCAACTATACTATGTGTCTAATGCTGGCATATAAAACACACTCTAAACTGACATCCCATAAAACTGGCCTTTAAGCTGTCAGAGTGTACTAAAACAGTGCCAAAGTTACTAATAGAGTCTGTATAATGTATGTACAGGGACGCATCACAGGGTCCAGTTACTGCCGGACCAGGGAACATAAATCCATTTGATTCTGTCACTCACCATAATGAAGAATAGATGCTTAAACCTCTAGTGTTGTCTAATGCACACGGCTTGTATAGGGGTGCCTTAAATTGATGTACTGCACATTGTGACTGTACAAGTTCTAAAATGTGAGTAAAGTGCCTTTCACTCATTACTATGAAGTTTTACTGTGATGGAATTACTTTTTTTTCTTACTATATATGTACTATTTTTTTCCTTTTTATGTCTTGCATGCTTGTTGACCATCGACAAATGCCTCAAAGTAGACTGATTTTGAGGAGTGGTTTCTGACATGGGGCACCTTTCTTATCTAAATATGTGGAACTAATAGAAGCGCTTAAATCAGCTCTATAAGTTGGGAAATGCATTTGGTTTTTGTGACATTTACTGGCTAACATTTCTTTATTGTGCCTTGACTTCTCCCAGAGTGGACAAGTAAAAGAGTAAAAGGAAGTAACTGGCGCATCCATGTCAACCAACAACATTGAGGACAGTTCCACCTAGTGGCCAAACTCTTAATCAGCTTTAATATGACATGAAAGGTCTATTGTTGGACCCAATCAGTATCAGTTATTTTAACATTTAAATTTACTTTGGAGATTTGTATTGTTTTAATGCTAAAATAAACTCTCTTTGTAACAGGACCTGTTTTGTGTTAAATGTAAAGGTTGTGTGGCAATCAAATTTTTATTTGGTATGGTAGAATATTTATTTATTTATTTGATATGGACATAGCAATTACAGTGGACAAATCAGATGCATTGTTTTAAGTGTTATAGCAAGAAATGCTCATTTTCAGCATTTTTCATGAATGGAAAGTAGCTACTCAGGTAATCTACTTTTCAATTCAATTCAAGTTTATTTATATAGCACATTTAAAACAACTTCACCTGACTGAAGTGCTTCACATAAAACAAAAAAACAAATGTACAGATAACATAATGCATAGGAAAAGAACAATAAAACACCAAGATATCCTGTCTAGCTAGTAAATGACAGAAGATTTCTTTTGGAAGAAATCTTAGAATCACCTTTACCAGGACCAATTACAAACAGTTAAAGGTGCACTATGTAACTTTTCTGGTGGCGGCTCACCTTGTCTGCATTATTACACCGTCTCTGAAATGTTCCACTTCACTTATCTAGCATTTGTTTCACTTAAGGATGTTTCATTGCTAAAAAAAAAATGCATCGAAAAACATGCATAGTTTCTGTGAGAACAATCAACACTCCACAGATCTGACCTGTGACTTGTCCTGGTTACATCACCTGCTTGACTCATTGGACATTGATGAGTATAATGCCATAATGTGGATCGTCCAGGCAAAGCAACAAGCGGATGGTGTCCTCCTCCAGAATAAGTTACAGTGTACCTTTAAATTAGTTACAGATTCACTAGTATTAGTTGCACTCCTTGTTATACCAATGCAAGTACTTAAGGGAGCAGAGTACTTTTAGCAGCAATAAATGGTAAATGATTACATTTTTATATAGAGCCTTTCCACCTTCAAGGCACTCAAAGCACTTTACATCAAGGAACCACTCACCCATCCAGACACACACTCATACACCAGTGTACACAGACACTGGGGGCAAGGTGGGTTAAGTGTCTTGCCCAAGAACACAATGACAGCATTCATTTGTGGGAGCTAGAATCGCACTGCCAACCTGTGGGTCAGTGGTTCTGACCGTTCAACCAGTGAAGTTTATATTTAGAGCGGGATTTGATCCGCCAACCTTCGGATCAGTGGACAAACACTCTGAGCTACTGTCGCCCACAATAACAATGCTATTACCTGTATAGTTTCTGCATTTCACTACACTGATACTAGCAAGATCTGGAGAAGTGTCCGCCTACTGCTCCTGACAGGTTGCACCAGCAGCACTGAAGGATGGGTCAAATGCAGAGGATAAATACAGTATCTCTATGGGGACAATAAAGTGTTCTTTAATTGTGGTCATTTGAGTAGTTACGGAAGTGCCAGAATTTGTATATTTGCATTTGTGGAAGTTGTTGGCAATAATTATAAAGCATTTCCTCCTACTTGTACTACCCACCCTCTCTACCATTCACACTAGCTCCTTCATAAGAGTAAGTGTCTTGCCCAAGGACACATCAACAGTATGCAATGCTGATACCAGGCCCCAAAGTGTCAACTTTCAGGTCACTAGGCAAACCAGCTGTGCCATGTTTAAAACTTATGCTAATTTGACAATCCATGCTGTATTGTATTGTACATAGGAATTTCACTGCAGTCATATTTAGTATTACTGATCTTATGCTCTAACTGTGGTTTCCTTCTCACATGTATCAATGAAATGAAATGTGCCCGCTCTTGATGCTAAGTGCGCCCATGTTTTATTTTATTTTTTTATTTTTTTCTAAGTGCACCCATGTATCCTCTGTCTTTAATTTGTTATGACGCTTCACGCTGCAGCTGTTTTTCCCAGAGGAAGTCCTTCACCCGCACCCCCCACCCAAAACTACCATTAAAGAGATGAGTCGTTAAAACCTTGACTTGTACTTGTAGAAACGCCCTATATTTTCAACAGCTGCCTTAATTCAATGTACATGCTATATTAAAATGTAATCAGATGTGGCTTTGTCGGGCCTGCATGATAATGATATGGAAAAGTAATTAACGACACCATGCTGTGAGTTGTATGGAATTTCAAATTGCTAACAGTTTCATTATGCTATAAGGTTTGCCCTATAGAAAAATCGTTACAATCTAATCAAGCCCATTCATCAAGTGAGATTAAAGATTCTTAACTGCAGAAAGGAAAACTCAAAGATGGTTGAATGGATGTTGAATATAGTTTTTGTGCTATTTCTGATTAGGGGATATATTATTGCAATTACATGATTTGGAAAATAATACACCCCATTGAGGAGCTAGTGTGTGTGCACGCAGGGCAGTTGGGCATCTCTGCTTAGTCTACACTGTGGTATAAGCAGAATGTAGAATTTAAACTGAAATAAAATAATGCATTGGATTTATATAGTGACACCGAAAGTGCTTTACAGGGCATTATTCATTCACTCCACAGTCAGTTAAGTTACTACTGTACACACAGCTGCCCCAGGTAGACTGTCACCATCGGCCCCTCCAACCATCACTCTGCATTCATACCAGTCGGGTTAAGTGTTTTCCCTAAGAACACAACAATAGCACTAGAGCACTGCTGTCCCACTGACACCCGGTATGTGGTGTCTTGTCCAAGTCCAACCAGGCCTGGCCTTTTTTAACTTATGAGATCTACGAGATTGGGCTTTAACAAGCATATATAGCCATTTGTTTAAAGGGCCTAATTCTATCCTATTTTGTATTTATAGAATACAACAGAAGTAAGTTAAACAAATGAGTTTAGAGCTACTACCTCAATGTGTCATGCATTTGCATACTTTTTCAGTTTCACTATTTATGTTCTGGGGTCCTTATGGCAAATTGCATTGAATTCTGTCAAAACTGATATATGCCCTTGCAACACTACTCTAGCTCCCAGTTTTGAGGCTGCAATCTACTCATTTTTACTTGAGAAGCACTAAATGTGTGGAAACACTGTTCTGTTCACTTATATTCTAGGATTATTCAGTCTAAAGGAGCTTTTCAGGTGGTGAAATGGCATTTAAGGCCATAATAGATTAAAACGCTTATAACTTTGGCATACAACAAGATAGAATCCAAACCCAAACCCTACTTGCACAGCAAAAATGGCTGGGATATCTTTTGTAGTTTTTTCACAATTTCACTTTTGAAGTTCTGGGGTCCCTATGGCAAATTGCACTGAATTCTGTCCAAACTGATATATGCCCTTACAACACCTAGTTCCCAGTGAGCTTGAGGCTGGAATCTACTCATTTTTAGTTGAGAAGCACTATGGAAACACTGTCCTGTTCACTTATATACTAGGATTATGCAGTTGGTCTAAAAGAGCTTTTGAGGCGCTGAAAAGTCGTTTAAGGCCATAAACGATTTTTAAAAAGCTTAAAACTTTGTACAGTTCCTCAGGCCATACTTGCACAGCAAAAATGGCTGGGATATCTGTTGTAGATTTTTCTACATTTTCACTTTTCAGACTTCCTGTGTCTGAAAAGTGCAGATGCAAACCTTGCTTGCTCCTGCTGCTTCCGTCTTTACTTTGCGTTTTAATCATTTTACCTCTTCCAGTGCTGAAAAATGTGTCTAGTTATGAATTTCTTTTAAGTACTCCAAGACTTTTAAACCATTTTTACATTTTTTTTAACAAAATATCTGTCAAGCCAGCGACATGTCCGGGGGAAGAAACCTAATCTGAGAATCTGAAAAAGGACTTCACCAGACGCTGCCTGTGATTTTGAGTGGTAAGCAGCCCACAGTTAAAAAAATGCTACTTTCAACTTAAACCTGAGTGATACTACTGCCAACGCAACAAGTGATAAAAGACAATACTAATATAGTTAAATCACCAAAAATACAGCTTACGAACAGATGTTTACCACTGTCACAGACTGATGTTAACATACAAACAGATTTCTTTTTGTCACAAAACAAGAGCAATGAAGTTGGTAAAAGAGCACAGGCAGACAGGCGATCTGTGCCAAACATCAAGATCAGAGATACGCTGCCATTAGGAGACGGTGCTTTGAGCCACAGAGGAATCCAAACATGCTCCGATTCCAGTTACACTATTTCTGAGATTACAAAACTCCTCCCAAAAGTTTTATCAACACACTGAGGAGTTAAACAGCTGATTGTGCACGTGGGTACAGTTGACACCAGAATGGAACAGACTGAAGTCTTGAAAAGGGATTTCATAAAATTATTCAAGGAGCTTGATAAAGTGGAGGTTAAAACATTCATCAGTGGACCTCTTCCTAAGACAGACAGAAGGAAGATGAACAAATTTACCCGGCTGTTTCAGCTGAACACATGACTGTTCAAGGCGTGTGCGCCCAGAGGATTGCACTACATTAAGAACTTTGATCTATTTGATCTAGAAACAAGAAGATCTGTTCAAGGGAAATGGCCGCACCTGAGCAG
>KN484106.1:0-12348 GCA_000787095.1 Periophthalmodon schlosseri
AAGGTTTTTATTCTGCACTCTTCTTTCTAATTTTGATGATGATGTTGAAGATTATTTATGTTTTGATTAGTTTGTATTGTGATTTCAATGTCTTTCTTATTCTGTAAAGCACTTTGAATTACGTTGTGTACGAATTGTGCTATACAAATAAACTTGCCTTGCTTTGCCACAAAATTAGAGCAATTTATTCAATATCATCATGTAGTCTTACACTAGTTCTTATAAAGATCAAAATCCTAAAACTATTGTCCGATTTGTGAACGTTTTTCAGTAAAGCTGCCAAAATGAGTAGCTAGTTTTGATACTAGTTTGATTAGTATCAGGGTAACAGTTATTTTACAACCCTTCACTGTACTGAGATCTTTGATAAAGTTCCTATGTTCCTATGTAAATGAAGCCACAGAGATGATACCTGCTTTTCTTTTTAATTGCACGTAAATATTTCTCTACCTCTTTTAACAGAGCCATAGCGGAGAATCCAGTTGCTTACAGAAGTGTATAATGAGCTTTAGACCAGACCCAGTGGGACCTACCTCTTAACAGAGCCAATCCAGTTGCTTACAGAAGTGTATAATGAGCTTTAGACCAGACCCAGTGGGACGGTTTGTGATCAGGGCCATAAAACTCAGTCCCTCTGGCTTCTCCCTCTCACTGACGAGACAGAGTTCACATGGAGCAGACACAGAAATACACTGAAGTGAATGAGGAGTAGTAAACTCATAGTAGTAGTAGTAAACTCTATGTAGTACTCCTTTACAGGCACGGGACGATGTTGAAATTTGGTGACGCGATTATCATGGCCAAATTAATTACGATTAATAATTATTTCACGATTATTTTTAATGCTGCTGACAGTTTAAACATGTTCTGGATATGAATAACGATAATATTAAAATTATCAATAGGTTCCATATTGATAAAACTGTTATCGTATGTCATAGTATTGCACCAGCAGCAGTCGGACCAAAACTGAAGGAGAAGTTTGGATGTGCGGCAAAACGTCTTCGCTCTAAAACCTTTTATCCGGTTGACAGAGTTGATTTTTTCTTTTGCTATGGATCATACCTGGACAACTAAAGGATTCCACAAACATAAATGAAAAGTACCCAATACTTTTACTTTAGTGCTGGAGGATTTCTTGAACCACTTTGCGATCCCACCATTATTACTGAGAAAAATCCATCAGCCCATAACCCTGCCCTCTATGTACACCGCCATTTATCAGCTCCTGTTTTCCACACCGGCCTCTGAGGGAAGAGAAATGTCCCGCTCCGCACTGGGCTCTGAGCGATGAGAACTGTGGACAAACTTCAATAATCTCCGCTGACATGTGAAACTAATGGAGCCCTTAAGTAGAGCCCGTATAAATCATTAATACAGCTAATAGAGTCATAGAGAGGGAACAGAGCATCATAGAGAAACACTGTTCAGTTAATGGGTTGTTGTTCACATCAGAGACAGACTATTCTTGTGTAACTGTCAGGGTACAATGGATTACCGCTGTTAGGTCATTTGCATTACGATGTTAATGGATTTGCGGCCAGCGTTTGCGTTACATAAAATGAGCATCCCGTAATTGCAGACAATGTGTAAAGATAACGTTAAACCAGCCGTCATGAAGCCCGCGTTGTCCAATTATGAGACACAAAGTAAATGGTCACGTTTTTATACATCGCTTTTCCGCCTTCAAAGCGCTTTACGTCAAGGAACCGCTCACCCATTCACGCGCACGTTCATGCACGGGCGTACGCAGACACTGGGGGCGAGGTGGGTTAAGCGTCTCGCCCGAGGACGCGACGACGGCGTTCATTTGTGGGAGCTGGAATCGCACCGTCAACCTGTGCGTCAGCGGATCTCATTGTTCAACCAGTGAGGTCTATGTCAAAAGCGGGAATCGGACCGCCAACCTTTGGATCAGTGGACAAACTACCAACTGAGCTACTGTCAAGGTCAGTAGTAGTATTTATTAAGACATTTTAGAAAATTTTAGTCCTTTTAGCAATATATTGTTGGAAGTAACAGTACTCTTACTTAAGTAAAGGTTTTGGTTATTCTTCCCACTGTGAGTAAGTCTATGGGGACAGACTTTTTTGTTGAAAATATTAAATTGTCAAAAAAAATTAACATTTGTTCTCCTACACCTTATCTTCAGATATAATTTGTTTTAGTAACTTTGCGTCTCTTCTTTGAAAATACCAGAACATGTGTGTTTTGTTGTACATTTCATATCCAAACTGTTACTCAAGTAGTTTCTTCGAATACGTTTTAACTTTATGAGATACAGTGCTATTCGTGCCCAAATTTATTACGATTTCACATGTTAAGTTCAAGTTAATTACTAGTCTTGCCCAAGTCCAGCTCAGTTCAAGTCAAGTCAGAGTTAAATCCATTTGTAGTCATGGTACGGTCTGGTCTAATCCCTCTTTAGCCCATGTAAAAATTCCCCAAATCAACTTTGTGTTTAGTTCAAGTCCCCCCCTTGCCATATCAGAATATAAAAGCAATTTGCATCAGTTCAAACAGTTCTCAATTTGGGACAAATACAGGTGAGGAAAACGAAAGAAAAACAAAGAACCTCATGTCAGCAAGACAATACAAACTATGAACTACTACGACATTAACCTGGTCATTTCAAGCTGAATAATGGGAAGACTCGAACAACCTCATAATTCAATGCATCATCGTATATGTTTTGAATAAGGGGCTTTAACCAGTGTGTTTGGTAAACGCTTCAGTGCAAATAAACAAAATTAAATGCTGAGCTTGTGTGCGGCTGGCCATGCCTCGAAAATAACTCAGATAAAAGTCAAAACTAGTTAAAACTGCAATCAGCATACGCATTCTGGTTAGTGTGGCGACATATTTCAAATGCAGTGCAAAGTTTAGCAGAGTGACAGGTTCTCACCAGAGCCTTTAAACTGGGCGGGGGTTCCTACAGCAAAAGCAATAAGAAAATGTGGTGAGAAAAATGATTGAAATAATTAAGATTAATCGTGAATCATCGGCGACAACAAACGAAGGGGCGTGTTTGGCTGCAAATTCAGATCACTCATAACGAGGTTTGATTTTCTGTATAAACGGTGCTTCGTCATACGTCCAAATTTATTCTGTGTAACACTTTGTCTTCATTTACAATCACATTCCCCGTCTATTGATTGACATGCATCGGTGGAGAAGGCTTGTCCTGGTAATTGGACATCTGCCTTTAAGATTATAATCTCCAATATCTCAGAGGACGCACCGTGAATCATAATTTATCATCGCAAAGTATGGCTCAGACACAGTGCACCCTTAGTGTAGCTCAATAGAACAAGCCTAACTGTAAACAATAGGTGTTTTCAGTTTCAGTGTAGTTAGCTCCTCCCTTCAGACAGATATAAGGCAGTGTAATCCTACAACTCTCCTACAACTTTTTGTCCAGTTGACAGATTTTACATGCTTTTATTATCATTGCAAAGTTATTCCTGAAATGCAATGGAAAAATAAGATCTAAATAACGAGATATGGCAACCTTGTATCTATTTGAATGTCGATCAAGGCCTGTCATGATAATTACTACCGTATTTTCCGGACTATAAGTCGCATTTTTTTTCATAGTTTGGCCGGGGGTGCGACTTCTACTCGGATGCGATTTATATGTGAAATATATGTTTTTTTCTTCATTATTATGCATTTTTTGGCTGGTGCGACTTATACTCCGGAAAATACGGTATATAGACTTATTCAATATATACAACAGATGGAACAATCATTTTTGGGGGTCAGTATTTATCGTGGGGACTTTTACTTTATACAAGTGGGAGTGTTTTTGTTATTTTTCTGTACTATGATACGATTTGAGCTGTAGAAGGTTGAATAAATAGGAAGGGGGCGGGTCTTGCTTTAGGGTTATCAGTGGCATAGTGGCATTCAGTGTCGTGTATCGTCTATATCTCCATCCCCAATATATCAAACTTCAAAACTTGTTATCGTTATCGAGGCCTGCAAACAATCCAATGATGGGTAAAACTAGACCTGTCACGATGACACATTTTGAAGTGAGATATTTTGCTGAAGTAAATATAGACCATAAACGATAATATTGAAACTAATTTACCGTATTTTCCGGACTATAAGTCGCACTTTTTTTCATAGTTTGGCCGGGGGTGCGACTTATACTCAGATGTGATTTATATGTGAAATATATGTTTTTTTTCTTCATTATTATGCATTTTTTGGCTGGTGCGACTTATACTCTGGTGCGACTTATACTCCGGAAAATACGGTAATACACTGAAACAATAACCCAAGAGCAGATTTAAACCAAAAACTATTCTAAATGTACAATATTGTTAAAAAAAAAATCATGAGCTGCAATAAATAAACAGCAGAATGAAACACTTTAGTGCTTAGTTTGCATCTGTAATGAGTCATAGAAGTTATTAATTCAACCTTTTACATCTTAAATCTTATCATATAGCCAAAAATAACTCAAAAGTGTGCAAAGAAAAAGTACACACGATAAATACTGACCCCAAAATATACTGTTCCAACTTTCATATACTGAATAAGTCGATATAGTATTTGTTGTGACAGGCCTAGATAAAACCGATCCAAATGGTTTTCAAAATAACTGAAATTGGGGCTGGAAATTTTTTATTTACATTTTTTTTTACATGTGTATCATAGCTTATTATTCGCAACAAGTCTCTAAAAGTTGGGAATCATTCAAGCCACACAAGAATGAGAAAATTTGAGTTATTATACCCGAGGGCGCATTTTGCAAATTGTTGTATTTATTTGCAGAGATATAACTGAAAGCTTAACAAAAATGAATATAAATCAGCTAGATATGAGTTTCATACTACTGCTTCAATCCCGTTCTCATGCAAATAGTCCCCGATATTTTTATAAACTGATTTATGAATTACACATGTTTTAAAGTTCTGTAGTGAATAAAAATATAAAGGTTTTACTGATCATTGATTTGTTCATTTTAATATTTTCTGTTTCATTTCTTTTGCCTTTCTATTCGGCACACGACGACCCAAAAAGATTGTTCTATAAATCCCAGTGGATGCAGAGGGGTTTTCCGAGTCACTCCAGAATCAGGGCGGGGCTACAGGGTCCCGGGCTCTGGGAGGCTTCACTGATTGGACGCCTCGGGTGACACGGTGATGATGTCATGCTTCACTGAACAACCTTGTCCTCATAGGCCACTTACCCAGTACACCACTGACTCAATGTTTCTCAAGATGGACACACAATTTCAACAGAGGAGTTTGTATTTTGAATAAGATTTTTTAAAATAATAATAAAACATTTTCTGTACGATATGTTGAGATTTTATGCTCATTTACGTAAGTGCATTAGCCTTAGTAAATTGTTAATAACAGACATTACTAATGGTATATGCGTGTAATGTGAATGCTAAAACTCGTGAGTGCCATTCAAAGTAGTTACATTCATAAATAAGTTATATTATGGTACAACTACTTCTGATTAATTCAATATTCACAGTGTACATTTTTAAAGCACTGGTTCATGAAGGATTATGGTCAATCACAATAGACTTAGCGCCTGGCAACCTCACTGTTAGCGGCACTACTTCCTGTCCAATTGTATCTCTATGGAGTTTTTGCCGAGTCGCGCTAAAATGAACAAATATTTAAAGCTAAGGCAGAGGACAGGGAGCTGCGAGCGGATGTCACTGACAGGATGGTAAAAACGACACAAATAAAATGAATACTTCAGCAGAGGACACTTCTGTGTGTAGAAAGAGACATGTTTGTGTCCCAACGCTAACGCTAACGCTAATTTTGAGGCATAATAAATATTAAAACACCACCACAAACTTAAGTATTTTACATATAAAATAATTGGGTAGTGTTTATTTTAATTAATTAGAATTTTAATAGGTCGTTTATTTTATGTTTTCCAATTTTAATAAAAGTGACTGTTAGGCTATGTCCACAGTTGCACGCTAGTTAGCTCACTATGTCTCAAAACGAAAGAAAAGAAAGTTTATTTTGCTTGTGTTTGGATGCAGTGGTCAAATATTCTCTGTAGCTACTGGTTCTCTTCATATTGACTCCATGTTGAGTTAAACTGATGCTTAGTGAATCGCTGTATGGTCAGTATAGTCAGTAGGTGGCGCTATAGGTCGGACAAGATTGTTCAGTTCTTTATGGCACGGTGACATGGACTGGCTTAGACTTTTGCCCAATCACAGTCCATCGGCAATGTTGAAATTAAGACCAGGATGAAATGACATTGATGACTATTGGCTGATTTGGATGAACCTGTTGCCGGGCGGATTTGGGGCATTCGACAGCCCCAATATGGCGGCTCTTACCACAACAGATATCCGGACTCGTTTGGATGGTCTCCTGTGTTCGGGAGACATAGGGGCTTCCAAAAGGTTGTTGTTTTTCTTTACAGTGGCATAAGACAAACAGCGTTAAGAACCTTGGTATAATTTTCAGCAGAGTTGTATCGAATTTCACTGCAATGCTTGGGGAAAATGAATAATTTATTATAGAAAAGTGCTGGAGCAGAAAAGAGAGTTTTCTTTTAAGCTTTGCTGGGAGCTGAGACAAAGTAGGGAAGGATTTAAAATAGAGGTCAACTCCAAAATTCTGTTCATGCTTGGGGAGAATGTAGCAAAAAGTGCACAGTATAACAAACTGTATATAGGACTTTGCATATTATTATTGTCAAAGTAATACGTACATAGTCAGGACAAAAATACTTAGAGAAAAACAAAAAGAAAGTTAATTTAAGTCCTTTTTTTTTTTTTTTTTAAAGACCCCATATTACCGAAAAACAAAAAGAAAGTTAATTTAAGTCCTTTTTTTTTTTTTTTTTAAAGAGCCCATATTACGCCATTTTCCTGATCTAGTTAAAATGTTGTTTCCTCGTCAAAAACATTGTTGTTGTGTTTTGTTTCATTCGCACAAACCCTGCATTCTTCCCTCAAACAGACAACACTCCACCTTGTGATGTCATCTGGTAATACAGGAAGCGCTCCACCGTGTTTCTAAACCGCATACACTCCATACAGAATCATTTAGATAATTTCAGCTCTGGAATTACCAATCTCTACTGAACTAAAGGTAAAAGGCAGCTGTGACGTTAACGTGAAAACTACCGCTTCATGACATCACAAGGTGGAACAGAGCATTTTGAGCTTTGGAGATGCAGACAGACTAATAATAAAGGGTTACTCAAACACGTGCGAATGAAACAAAACACAACTCTGGGTATGTTTTTGATGAGGTAACAACATTATAACATGACTTAAAGCTCACAAGGGTCAATTTTGTGTAATATAGGACCTTTAATGAAAGCAACGTTACGAAAAATTCATCTGTGTATTTTTTGTTGTTAAGATGTGATGCCGATTAAATTAAGATTTCAACTTTGACTATTACACTATATACAGGATTGCTGCACTATTATAAAAGTTCCATTATTACTCTCCAAGTCACCAATTTCACTAATATGTAAACTTAAACCATTTATATTAGCCAAATTATTATTATAGTTTGGCCACCTTTGCACTAAAAGAAACGGTGCCTTTTCGTGAACGCAAGCCACACAAGAATAGGAAAGACTTAGTTCGAGCCATTACATCTGAAGGCCGATTTAGCAAATTGCTGTATTTATTTGCAGCAATATAACTGACACTTTATGAGATATAAAATACACGGCTGATATCTGTGCATTGTGTACTGTTGCTTCTATCCAGCCAATAGTGGGTAAAACCATTTATACTAGTCAAGGGATTTTGTGGCTAAAGAATTTTTCATTAGTGATGTGTGTGTGTGTGTGTGTGTGTGTGTGTGTGTGTGTGTGTGTGTGTGTGTGTGTGGGTGTGTGTGTGTTGTGTGTGTGTGTGTGTGTGTGTGTGTGTGTGTGTGTGTGTGTGTGTGTGTGTGTGAGGCCAGGTCTCACCTCTAAAGCCTCAGCGTCTGGACTGGCACAAAACAAGTGCTTCAAAGCGTTTCCTGAATGATCACCTGGACCTGCAAGACAAAAGGTGACGTTAGAATCCAAAGATTAATAATCAGCGTTCAGCTTTCTATTTGATCGCACCGTTTTGTTCTTTTAAAATTCTAAAACTCACCCCACGCCTATTTACTAAGCCCCCCCCAAGTCTCCCAACGCATTCACGTGGTATTCTTAAAATGTTTAAAGGCGCACCGTGCAACTTTTCTTGTTGCGCTGGATCCGCCGTGTGCTAGTCTCCAAGGAGATGCACGGTATTAAATGTATCCATCTCGTATTTTTTCATTACAGGTGTTTTAAATGCCAAAAAATACGCATAAATACAAAAAAAAAACACGCATTCTTTCTCGGGAGTGGGGTCGCCTCTCCGCAGACCTGACGTGTAATTTGAACTGGTGGCATCGTCTACTGTGGAACACTCAAGGGAAAGAAAAAGCAAAACCGTGGAGACAGGAAGGTGGTGGACCCTCAATAAAAAGTTACGCAGTTCAGATTTAACGATTTCATAATTATAACCATCTAGTGTCGCCAATATGCTCCATTATTAGATTATTTTATGAACTCTACTCACAATCGCTCGCTAAAACAGATGGTGCCCGTTTTCAAACAAAAGCAAAAAGTTGCGTCAGACCGGCATATGTACATGTAACGCTTCGTGATAAACTGAAAGCTTTGACCTCTTTGACCATCATCCAAAGTAAACGCTTCTGACGGGGGCTGCTTTGAAGTAGACGGAGCTAATAGCGCCGCGTTACGCAACTACAATCTCCTGCTATCTGCGCCAAATGTCTGGGTTCATTTCCCCTGTTCAAAAGCCATCGCAGCTTGACCGTCGCGTCTTACAAAACCGATCACGATACGCTGTACGTGTGACCGAGTTACGTAAAGGGACGATACTGGCGCCCGGTAACCGCACGCTCACAATGTCTGTTTTAATAGTAAGTTAAAGCGGACCTATTATGCAAAACGGACTTTCCAGAGCTTTTAACCATTTTATAGTTGTTTCCCCTTCTCGTTTATCCTCTCGAAGTTGTATTTGGAGCGATGTTTGAGCAATACTCAAGCGATTATTTTCAAGACGCCATATTGCCGATTAATCCCCGTTTTCACCGCCACCTGCTCTGTACTTACTTCGTTCTCCGATTTTATTTTCTTAGCTGACGATACGAGACGACGTTCACGGCGACGTCAGCTCCCACTGGGCACCGCAGTTTTCTAACGCGGAAGTCGCCGGCCGTGTTTTTTTTATCAAGTTTTACATGAATGTTTTAGATGAATATTACGATTTAAAATGTGCAAATTATAAATTCACGATCCACGGGTGACACGGATTATAACTAGAGCAGACACAAGCGCAACATGTTCACATCGTTGGTGTAAATCCTCGGTAATTCTTGGTTTTCTAAAACTCAAACATTCATTATCAGGTTACCATTTGTTTTCTGTATATACACTGGGATTTTTTGTTTTTTTTAATGCCGGATGCCCTTCCAGAAACAAACGTTCTTACAGACTTTGGGCTGATACACAAGTACAGTGGGCTTTGATACACAACAACACAACAAAATTACTACTGTATACTGCAACTGCTAGTTTTATTACCACTGTTGTAAGTACTACTAAACCACGCTACGCCGAATCAAAAATGACAAATGGTTAGTCATAATTAAAGATGTACTATGTAACTTTTCTTAAACTGGGCCCATAACCTGTTGTTTTGCCTGGAAAGTTACAAAATATGGTGTTAAACTTGGCTCAATGGAAGCAGCCCATGTTAAAGTTGCAAGTTCGGCAAGTTTGATGCCGTACTGTGAAAAATTCCCGACAAAGCGATAACATTTGTTTGGGCTCAGGATCAAGTAAGTTGAAGTTGCGAAAAATTGTTAAGTAATGATATTTTTGCCTTTGCGGGAACAACATGAACCCGGTCCGGGCTGAACGTCCATTGATAGTGGTCAGTCTGAAAACTGGCACTGCACACGGGACAGATTGTGTTTTCTCTCTGCCAACAAGTGGAACACTCAACGCTTCCTCTGACACCACAGGGACAGAGAGATGGACAGAGAGATGGACAGAGAGATGGGGAGAGAGAGGGGGAGACTGAGGGAGAGAGATGGAGAGAGAGAGAGAGTGACTGAGGGAGAGAGAGAGGGGGAGACAGAGGGAAAGAGAGAGGGAGACTGAGGGAGGGGGGGGCTGAGAGAGAGAGAGAGATGGAGAGAGAGAGGGGGGGGCAGAGGGAGAGAGAGAGACAAAAGAAAGAGAGAGGGAGAGAGAGATGGAGGGGGGGACTGAGAGAGAGAGAGAGATGGAGAGAGACAGCGGGGGACTGAGGGAGAGAGAGAGACAAAAGAAAGAGAGAGGGAGAGAGAGATGGAGGGGGGGGCTGAGGGAGAGAGAGAGATGGAGAGAAAGAGCGGGGGACTGAGGGAGAGAGAGGGCGAGACTGAGGGAGAGAGAGATAGGGAGAGAGAACTGGAGAGAGAGAGAGAGAGAGAGAGAGAGAGAGATGGAGATTGGAGAGAGAGAGAGATGGAGATTGG
This sequence comes from Periophthalmodon schlosseri, assembly GCA_000787095.1. NCBI lineage: Eukaryota > Metazoa > Chordata > Actinopteri > Gobiiformes > Gobiidae > Periophthalmodon > Periophthalmodon schlosseri. The sequence goes on from KN484106.1 coordinate 10,533, forward strand.
AGAGAGAGAGTTTAGAGAGGGATGGACTAGGAAGAAGAGATTTAGAGAGGGATGGACTAGATGGAGAGAGAGGGAGGAAAGAGGGAGGAAGAGATGGAGATGGAGAGAGAGGGAGGGGGAGAGAGAGAGAGAACGAGAAATAGAGAGGGGGAGGGGGGGAGTGTGAGATGGAGAGAGAGGTAGGGAGAGAGGAGAGAGAACGATAGACAGATGGAAGGGGAGAGGGAGAGCGGGAGGGAGGGGGAAAGAGCGTGAGAGCAAGAGAGAGAGAGAGGGAGACTGAGGGATGGAGATGGAGGGGGGAGGAATGGAAAGGAAGGGAGGAGGAGAGAGGGAGGGAGAGAAATGGAGAGAGACAAAGAGAGAGGGGGTAGAGAGAGAGGGAGAGAGAGAAGGGGGGATTGATGGAGGGAAAGACGAGAGAGGGAGGGGCAGAGAGACAGCAAGAGGGAGAGAGGGGGGGGAGAGGGAGTGAGAGAGTGAGGGAGAGGGGGGAGAGAGGAGAGAGAGACACCCTGCTAAAACTACTGGAGTCTGAACAAAGAGAACTGATCTGAGGCTCTGATTGTGCAAGACAGAACAGGTTTTTACACAGGCTGCGGATAAAGAGGTGCGAAGTAAAGTGGGCACAAAACACACACACAATGTAAAACTAGTGGGATTCTGGCATCTCCAGAACTGTACATACACAAGTTACAGGTCAGATACGTGGAGAGGCGAGTCGGCCAACAGTAAGAATGCAAGGTGTATTTGAGCTAAAACATATGTGCAATTTAATAAATGCAAGATAAGTTTAAAGCCAGACTGTGAAACATCTCAGGCAACGCAATAACATCTCCATGGAGACACGCAGACGCACCAGAAAAGTTACACAGTGCACCTTTAAAACCAAGAGGAAATTATAGTTATCTCATTAGTGGTTTTGAATCTATTAAAACCTAACCTTGCAGGACAGATACGCTGAATCCCATACCGTGGAATACTGTGGAACATTAGCTATGATCACCATGGATACAAGCAAAAAAGCTACATAGTGCACCTTTAGTAAACCACTCTTCAATATATGCAGTCATCACTAAATCTTCATCATCTTCTTCTCTACATAATAGTGTAGTGCAGAGTAATATAGTGTCAGTGAGGGTCTTACTTGTTGGGAGCTCGGTTGGTCTCTCCACCACTGATGACCTCTTTAAGGCCGGTTTGAGGGGCTTCTGTGGAGTGGTGTGGGTGGGACTGAAGGACGACTCCTCAGTGGTGATCTGACACGACACGGGGAGAAAATATTCACTGAACTACACTCAAACAGCAGCACACAACAAGTAGGAAAGTATTTAACAAACTGTAACTTAACAGTGTGTGTAACTGCAATGGTGCTCAAGGGGATGTACCACACGTTTTGCAGCAGTTCTCATTTAATCACTTCTTAAATCATTCCTAGTGTCTGAATAATTCACCGCGATGAGTTTATAACCACATTTTACAGCTCGCTACTGCTAACAAAAACTAGCATGCTAGCAGCGCACTAGTGTAACTTCAGTGTTTGCGACTGGTAAAATGGGTTTATACACTGCCTGGCCAAATTTCGTTGGACGCCTTTAGGTTTGATTACGGCATTCGCTCTGGCATTGTTTCCATAAGCTTCTGAAATGTCGCAAGGTTTATTTCCATCCAGTGTTGCATTAATTTTTCACCAAGATCTTGCATTGATGATGGTAGAGTATGACGCTGCGCAAAGCCTTCTCCAGCACATCCCAAAGATTCTCAATGGGGTTAAGGTCTGGACTCTGTAGTGGCCGATCCATGTGTGAAAATGACG
>KN484106.1:18946-32083 GCA_000787095.1 Periophthalmodon schlosseri
GTCCCCCCCCCCCCCCCCCCCCCGCGGGCCAACAGCGTCCCGGGCCAGCCCTCCTCCTCTCCGCTCCTCATCCGATGACAACTCAATACTGCGACCTCTCCACAAAAACAAAGTCAGTTCCATCATCAACCTCCTCCTCCTCCTCCTCCTCCCTGTGCGCTCATTCCCCCGGAGTATAAAGTACGAGAAGGCCTCGTTTCGATGAGTAAGCAGGCGTACGGTATCCGTGGCTTCCAGAATGATGAGGAATTACAGTTACCGTAGCGATTAACCATTTAAATCAAAATATTATCTTTTGAATGGGGAAAAAAATCCTCAAAATGTTGCATATAACAGGAAGCTGAAACCCATGAATAGGCACCAATGATTTAAAAAGAAGGAAGAAGCGTAAAGCTGAGATGGGGAGTACATGGTGAGATTTATATTATCAGTAGTTCTCAAATGGTGGTTAAAGGTCCTATATTACACAAAATGGGCTCTTGAGAGGTTTAAGCCATGTTATAATGTTGTTACTTCAGCAAAACCATATCCGGAGTTGTTTTTTTGTTTTGTTTCATTCACACATTCTTGAGTAACCCTTTATTATTTATTATGAGTAACCCTGGTGATTCAATTCAATTCAATTCAAGTTTCTTTATATAGCAGATATGGAAAGATTTATTACATCACAGTCGTTGTTTTGGACATTATATAGAAAACTGTATACAAAATTAGAATACCGAGTACCAACTATAATAAAATACATGGTAAAAGCAGCAAAAAGTGCAAAATGTCAGTGTAACGTTCCCAACAATGGTATAAAGGTAATATCTGCACTTTTGTGGTTAATTTTACCATTCAGTTTTTGTGCAATGCTACAACTTCAACCACAATGTTTGCACACATTTTAGCGCATTTCTGATGTGTTGCCATAACATTGTCTGCTTAACGTCATTGGATAGTAAAAAAGAATAGAGATATCAATTTTTGTCAACATCACGTTCGACATTTTAGTTGAAAATACTACCAAATATGTAAAGATTCTGTGTTTTATATAATGGATACACGTTTTACTACAATAATACTAAGGCGAGAGGGGAGATGGAGCATGTATTGGTTTTTGACAGCTTAATCGTGAACAAACAAATTATTATTAAGCGTAAACCTGCCCACTGAGCTTTTCCTTACATTAAAAACTCTTCTATTAAACTTCATTTATATGGACAGCTGCAACGAGCCGCCTCCTGCTAGTCAGAGTATTAAACAGTTATTTGAAGCCGTGGGTAAAAGGTTAATTCTCTACTTTGTTCCTGATGCATAAATGTATAAAAAAACATCACAAAGCCACCCACATATTCAGCCTTTTCAGAAGCAGCGTTCATTTGTGCGAGGATCAGAGGGAATAAGGTAATGCCGGAACTGAACTGGCCACAACCACTGACAGGACTAATTTCCCCCGGGATGAGGGAGGCACTGATCAGATCTGATTGGCTCTTTTTTTTTTTTTTTTTTTTTAATTGAGCCTCTCCTCCCTCAAGGCCGGGCAACACATCTGATCACCGCCAGCGATCGGGCCAGTGCCAGGGATTATAGATTCACAGTGAAGATAGACCCATGTACTTAGCAATGCTACCGTGCGTATTGTTTATAGATCAGTGGTTCTCAAATAGTGGTTAAAGGTCCTATGTCACGCAAAATTGACTCTTGTGAGGTTTAAACTGTGTTATAACCTACATTTTCACAGCTCAAAATGCTCTGTTCCACCTTGTGACGTCATGAAGCGGTAGTTTTCAAGTTTGTGACAAGCTTTGAGATCAGAAAACAGCGTAATATGGGCCCTTTAAGGTACGACTGATGATTCAATTCAAGTTTATCTATACAGCACATTTAAAGCAACTTCAGCTGACCAAAGCGCTTCACATAAAAGTCAACGACAAACATACAGATTGCACCATACATAGGAAAAGAACAATAAAAGACCAAGATATCCTGTCTAGCTAGTGTTAAATGCCAGGGAGAATACGTGGGTTTTCAGTCTGGTCGTAAACCGTTTTAAAATGAATATGTCAGTATTTCAGACACTATTTTAACAATGCACCAGGAATGTGTTAAAATGTGTCTGTAAAGATACTGGTGGAGATTCAGGGAAAGTACAAACCGTGAATGGACCGTGCAAATAAACACAGAAGTGCAGAAATAACATTTTTTCAATAGTTTTAAATGACATACAATACATTTAATATTACAATTTAGCATTTCTCCAGAACAGCAATCGCTATTTATCTCCCACATCTAAGTTTTGTTTAGAACAAGTCCCACACCAAGACCACGTATTGTCCCAGTTAAGTTGGGAATCTTTAACTTTCTTCAAGATCTTTTCAGACCCAATTTGAGATTTACTTTTGCTTTAGTCCTGGTTTAGTTTTAATTAAGCCCAACATGGTTAATAAAGTCTCAGTTAGTGATCTTGGTTAGGTTCTGGCTTTGACTTTGAACTTTATTTTGATCCTGGTTGGGTGGGTTGGGGTCAAGTTTAAGTTAGCCTCGGTTTTGTTGGTTTAGATAAATTCAAACTTTAATTCACCCAGTTTAGTTCAGGCTTAGGGTGTATTCACGATACACTTTTGAGTCAAATCATTTTCCTTTGTTTGTTTGTATGGAGACTTATAAGGGACAAATGACAGAAAGACGTCAATAAGCAGGAGCAGGATGTTCTCATAATGAAATACGAAGGCGGAATACGAAAGCCCAGGAAGAAAAAAAGGATGAGCAAGTCCAACTTTAACTCAGGCCTTGTTTAAGTTAAGCTTTAACCCTGTGAAACCCAAATATAGAAAACGGATAGCTTTTTTTTACCTTTAGCAGATCTCAGATGTCAAAAATAGTAGTAGAAGTACTTACAGCTTAATAATCTCTTAGGGAAATTGATTGTTTAGTCTTTAACAAGTTGTCAGTGGTGGAAAAAGTACTCAGTTACGTTACTTAAGTAAAAGTACAGATACCGGAGCAAAAAAAAAGTAAAAGTATCACATGAAAAAATCTACTTAAGTATTAAAGTCCCAGTTTAAAAATGCACTTATACAGTAAAAAGTAAAAGGATTTTGCGCAGATTTTGATCTAATAAAGCTTCAAATGTTGTGACTCTGATAAAGATTTGTGCTGAATTTTGTTCAGCAGAAACAAGTGAATCAATTGTTTTTTGTTCTAGCAGTTTTTATTTGTATATTTTTGTTTGCGTGTTAAAAATAAACCCCTCAGACTTTTCAGCACTTTTCTCAAACTTAATACTTTTCAGTCCACTTCAAAAATGTAGTGAAGTAGAAAGTACAGATACCTGCTCTCAAAAATAGTGAAGTAAAAGTAAAAAGTATCTACTGTAAAATGTATTTAAGTATAGATATCTAAAATTTACACTTAAATACAGCCTATTTACTAGTTTTAGTGTGATTCGGCAAAAACCTCAGAGATACAATTGGACAAGTAGCTAAAAAGTGAGGTTCCCGGGTGCTGTTGTGCAGAAAGCCAATTAGGCTAATTTTCAACAAACCCAGTATCACTTTAAAACATTACGGTTTCTGAGGTGGTACTTTTGTGAGGCAACTTGAGTCCATTTCTGCTTCTGTTTTTCCTTTAGCTACAAACACATCTGCCTCTACTGCGTTTGTTTACAGAAAAAGCCAATAAAGTTCCGTTTGAAAAGATCTGGAGAAAACACAATGATCTCCCATGTGCCCTCTCCGCTGTCAGACCGCTCAGCCAAGTCTTAATTGGCCATTACGAATGCAGGGGCCACACCACCCCCACACCAGTTATGAGCTTATGTAATTGTTCCCGCACTGGTTTAAATGCCACTCCGGCGCCGTCAATGGCTGCGGCAGAGGCAGGTTTCGTAAGAGATCAGATAGAGATGATGGACACGCGTAGAGTGATGTAAGCTGGTTCAAACGCCCGTCGCACTGTCGGTTTGTATGGATTTCATATGGATTTTCTCGCTTGCTCTGTTGATTCTACGCTAAAAAAATATCAATTCAGTGGGAGATTGAAACGCATTTATAAGTAGAGGTATGTAGTTTCATGTTTTTCTGCTTATATGATGGTGGTAAGGTGTAACACGGGACCCAAAGCCGTTCTGAAATTTTGCAGAGGCAGAGTAGTTAGCGTTTGAGTTTAAGCTTCCTGGACTTGTGTTTTGTTTCATTGACACGTTTAACACACAAACCCTGCACATTTAGGCTGAGTTCTTCTCTCAAACAGAAAACACTCCGTTCCACCTTATGATGTCAGGTGGTAATACAGGAAGTGCTCCACTGTGTTTTTAAACTCCATACACGTTCACTTCAGCTACCTTCTGAGGTTGAAGGTAGCTGTTGACTTGAAAACTACCACTTCATAACATCACAAGGTGGAACAGAGCATTTTGAGCTTGTGAGATGAACGCAGACTAATAATAAAGGGTTCCTCAAACATGTGTAAATGAAACAAAACACAACTCCAGGTATGTTTTTGAGTAATTTTGCGTAATATTGGACTTGGGACTTTAAGATCTTCCATACCAAGATGGAGATATATTGATTTAAATCAATATATCTATAAGATAACAAAACTACAAATATTACGCAAAATTAGTAATTTTGCGTAATATTGGACTTGGAGAGAAGATGGAGATATATTGATTTAAATCAATATATCTATAAGATAACAAAACTACAATGATCCATCACATTTAAATTTCAATATTACTATAGTTATTAGTCAGTACCCTAGTAGCTAAATCATGACAGAACAAAAGCGTTGGGCGAAGTGTCTTGGGAGGGGGAGGTCTGGGTGTTGCTTGGTCCAATCCTTGGTAGACAGTAGCAGATGGACACATGTGTTGTTGTTAAAAATTGTATGAAATAGCTGAGTGTTATGACGGCAATTAAAGGCAAAAGGTTATTGTAGACATATCCTTACACACTTTAGACTTTAATAAAGAAAAATAGACTAAAATACAGCATGATTTTTCATTATGGGTATGTTTATTGCACTAAAAAAACATACAAAAACATGCATCCTTTTCTGAGCAGGCATCTCCTCTGGAAATGTTGTTCCTTTAGCTATAATATTCCACGGTATGAATAAAACTTATCCATCTCCATGAAAATGTTGGTTGGTTTTATATTTATATTTCTATGGAATTTTTCTGTTGACTTTCCAACCCCAGAAAGTTATATACTATCACTTTAAGTTGGGGACAATGTACTAAAATTAGATGGTATGAGTTGACTTGATTTTCTTTTTACTTACTTAAATAGTACGTTATATTACACAAAGATTCTTGTGAACTTTAAGCAATGTTATTATGCTGTTACCTCCTCAAAAACATACTTGGAGTTGTGTTTTGTTTCATTCACGCATGTTTGAGTAACCCTTTATTATTAGTCTGTCTACATCTCCGCAGCTCAAAATGCTCTGTTCCACCTTGTGATGTCATGCAGAGGTCATTTTCAAGTTAACGGCTACATTTAACCTTTTGTTCAGTAGAGATTGGGTGTTACAGGACAAAAATTATCCAAATGATTCTAGTGAAGGTGTATGGAGTTTAAAAACGCAGTGGAGGAAGTCCTGTATTACCACATGACATCACAAGGTGGAACAGAGTGTTTTCTGTCAGAGAAAACAAAAAAAAATATGCAGGGTTTGCGTGTTAAACATGTGTGAATGCAGGTCAAAAACTCCTTTGCAATAATCAAGTAACTTCTGGTAATCACAAACTTTTTCTTCCCAGAGTTTGTGAACGAAGAGATGACTGAGCGACTGTCAAAGCCAAAGCCGCGGTGCGTTTGTTTTTCTTTGCATTTTGAATCGTGAACACCATTTATCATCAGCATATATCACATTATCTTTGCTTAATGACAGCATTTCAGAAAGTCGTAGGAGCATGAAAAATGATGGAAGAAGTGTCGCCGGAGCCATTTATGTGCAAACGGACGCGCCGAATCACAACCAACTCACCAAACCACGGAGAGGAAAAAGTCATCTCAACTCATCTATATTTAATAGCGTGCAGCTCTATGAAGTGTGCCCAAAGACACTATTCCAATCTATTTTTCATTCACTTTTTACCTTTTATTTCTCCCTGCGTGTGCTATATCACTGGTGCATATGAGAACCAAGCAGGTATCCAGGGAATAGGGGGGAATGAGTGTCGCATGGCCCCCTCCGAGCTGTTTTTTTTCAGGCAGCAAATGATCCATCTCCCGCCCACACACGCGTCCGCCCACCGCCCATACTTAGGCTCTGATACAGCAGTATAGCATTTGTGAAACTCCAGCCAAGCTCCGTACACACTCATGCATGTACCTGCCCACGGCAACATGGTGCAAATCTGATTTGGCTCCTCTCGTGTTGTGTTGTGTCGCGGAGAAATGCCAGAAACAACAGACACTTGTTTAGGGGGTATGGTAAAAAGAGGAGGATTTAGAGGGCCACGTTATGCCGTTTTCTGATCTTTGTTGTAATGTTGTTTCCTCATCACAGACACACCTGGAGTTATGTTTTGTTTCAGTCACAGTTCTTCTCTCAAACAGACCGCACTTTGTTACACCTAGTGATGTTATGTGGTACAGGAAGTGCTCCAGTGTGTTTTTAAACTCCACACACCTTCACTAGAATCATTTGGATGATTTGCCAATCTCTACTCAACTAAAGGTAAAAGGTGATGTCATGAAGCAGTAGTTTTCAAGTTAACAGCTACGAGGTGTTCCAAGCATTTTGAACTTTAGAGATGTAGACAGACCAATAATAAAGTGTTACTGAAAGATGTGTGAATGAAATAAAACTCAACTCCAGGTATGTTTTTGAGGAGGTAACAACATTATAACATGACTTAAAGCTCATAAGAGTAAATTCTGAGTAATATAGGACCTTTAAAGATTGACCCTGAGAAATGCTTATTTTCAAAGTGTGTTCAACGCTTTTTTTTTATATGCATAATAAAAGTTAGTGAAATGTCACTAAAATGCACTCATTTGTACTGGGGTATATGGGAAGTGGTCTACTTTCAACATATTTGGTCAGCTCTTCCTGGTAAAACTTTGAACATAGGTCATTTTTCTCTGTATAAAAGCTGACGTGCCCAGTTTTCCAACCATGAGAGGAGACATTTAAATCTTTAATATAAATACTTCCAAGCTTTGACAAATTGCCAATATGTAAATGCATGCATTTTTCAGCCAAGCGCACAGCAAAGAACCACTTTTTCAGACAAAACGGGAACTGCGATCAATAAAATGTTTTAAAATTAGATGTGGACAGCGCACAGTGGTCTAATGTCGTCACAATCTGCTGCTTTTATAAAACTTAGGTCTGGCGTCCCACCTTTACGTCATATTATATAGTATAGATATAGTACAGATATAATGTTTGTACAGAGGAGGGGCTGTGAACATCTGTGTAGAAAGTCAGAGCTGCCAGGAAACACGAGCCCGGGCCTTTCAGTGCGGAGTTTGCATGTTCTCCCTTAGTCCTGTCACAATAATCGCTATGTCGACTCATCGTTCAATATTTGAAAGCTGGAACAATATATTTTGAGCATCAATATTTATCATGAGTACTTTTTTCTTTGCAAAGGTGGGAGATTTTGAGTAATTCTTTTGTAATACGATAAGTTTTGAGCTGTGGAGGGGTGATTTAGTCCCTTTTATGGCTAATTATTGGTACATTCTGCTATTTATTTGTTACTGCATTATTTAAATCTTAATTAGTGGCATAAAGTAGCTTTGATATTATTGTTCATTGCAGTATTTCTCTGTAGAGATATAGCATGTTGCAAAATTTGTTATCGTGACAGGCCTGTTCCCCTGTGTCTGGGTGGGTTTCCTCCGGCCTCTTCGGTTTCTCCCGTCAACCCAAAACATGCCATGGGTAAAATCTTCCAGCTAACGTAGTCCTGATCGAGTCTAGCAACAAGATCACGGAGATGATTGAGCTGCGCTGCCAACTGCTTCTTAAGAGATGGGTCAAAGGCAGAGGACAAATTTCTCTAGTAATGTATAAAGTGTAAAGTGTAGCTTACCTACCTTAGTTCATGAAAGGTGATGGGCAGTTTATGCTTTATTCTGATTTATTCTTCTTGAATCGCTTAAATTATTGCTTTGAGTGTTAGCATAGCATTAGTTTTCATTGTGTGTTTTGTTCCATGTTTTATAGTTTTTTAGGTTAACAGCAGTCCTTCCATTTCCATTCCGGATCCCTTACGTATTCTGATGCTTATTCCGCGATTAAATTTGTTTTTGCCGCTAACAATTACCATAGAGATCTACCGTAAAACTTTGCCGTTTAAATACGAGTGTAACAAAACCAGACCACAGGGATTCGGGCAGGGATAGGGAAACAATAATGAACAGATGGAGGATGAAATTACATTTTTGTCATTCCTCCCAATTTGTGAATGATGCATCTGAACTATTATATTCACTTAATGGTCCGCCAATGCCAATAACAACAAGCTGTGCTCAACAATTACATGGAAACACGTGTGCGTCACTGCAGCTGGCGTGAAAGCAGTGTGTAGGTGAGGTGAAGCAAACAAAACAAGATATTAACGACACTGACCACGCAATAACAAGTAGAGAGGTGTGAAAGGTGTGAACGTATTTACATTACAAAACTGCCAATCTATCTGTTTGTAACTTTCTTTAGCAGCACTTTGGTGCCTCACTTCTATGTGTTGTGATTAGGCCTGTCACGATAAGTACTGTATCCACTTATCGTTCAACACATGCTACATGGAACACTCATTTTTGGGGGTCAATATGCATCGTGGGGACTTTTTCTTTGTACTGCTGGGAACATTTGGGTTATTTTTCTGTACTACGATAAGATTTGAGCTGTAGAAAGTCGAATAAATAACTTCTATGACTCATTATAGATACAAACTAACTACTTAAGTGTTACATTCTGTTTAGGCCTGGTCACGATACCACATTTGGCTGAAATGTTGCTACAGAGAAACACAGCGATAAACGATAATACTGAAACTACATTAAGCCACTGACAGAATAACAATAATGCAACATAATCCCAGTCCCGATCCCAGTAAACAATTATTAAATAGGCAGTATCATTAAGTGGCATGAGCTGCAACAAATAACTAACAGAATGAAGCAATAATTAGCCACAGAAGTTACTTTTTCAACTCTCTACAGCTCAAATCTTATTGTATTACAACAAAATTACTCAAAATCTCTCAACTTTTACAAAAAAATTGTACATGCGATACATTTTTAGCCCCAAATTATTGTTCCAACAGGCCTACTTCTGTTACGCATTTATTGCAGCTCACATTTTTAACAATATTGTACATTTAGAATACTTTTTTGGGGATAATTCTGCTTTATGGTTTGATTTCAGTATTATCTTTTATCGTCTATATTCACTTCAGCAATATATCGCACTTCAAAATGTGTTATCGTGACAGGCCTAAGTACACGTATGACTCTTTGCAGTATTTTAGAGTAAGCTATAGTAAAGGTAACATTATTGATGTCCAGGGCTGAAATCATTCAAATGATTCTAGTGAAGGCATATGGTGTTCAAAAACACAGTGGAGCACTTCCTGTATTACCACATGACATCACGAGGTGGAACAGAGCGTTTTCTGTTTGAGAGAAGAACTCAGCCTAAACATGCAGCATGTGTGAATGAAACAAAACACAACTCCAAATATGTTTGTGGTGAGGAAACAACATTATAACAAAGATGAGAAAATAAAGTGCCATTGTTTGCTGAATGGGGACAGAAATGTGGGGATAATAACCAGGTTATTAAGACACACCTCTAAAACTGTGCTTCTCACATTCGTCAAACTAAGTGGACCCCACGGAGAGATTTGCTGAATTTGATGAAAAAGCATTGAGGATGGGACATGCTGACTCCACCACAAAAAGTAGCATGTTTGCAGGTAAACACATGAAACTGCAGCCCACTAGAGATGCTGGGCTATATCAGCACATTATATAGGCCTCCAGTTTTATTGCCTTTTATTAGCCTATGTAATGTGGGCCCTGTGCTTTCTAAGCATCTGGATGTTGCTGAGGTAGAGGAGAATACATTTGAGTTTGGTTTGGATCAATACAAAGATGTAACAGCATCTGTGCATGAAGCATAGTAACAGGAATCTTGTCTAATGCTACTCTGTAAGTCCATTACAATTAATTCCACTACTGCAGTATCTTGTACTAGGTGAACATATGGAACCAATCTTAAAAGTCCAATACTGGACAAAACTGACTCTTTAAGCCATGTTATAATATTGTAACCTCCTGAAAAACATACCTGGAGTTGTATTTTGTTTCATTCACACATGTTTGAGTAACACTTTATAATTAGTCTGTCTACATCTCCAAAGCTCAAAATGCTCTGTTCCAACTTGTGACGTCATTGAGCTGTAGTTTAAGTTAAGAGCTACCTTTTACCTTTAGTTCAGTACAAATATGAAAGATTTCTGTGTTAAACATGTGTGAATGAAACAAAACGCATGTCCAGGCATGTTTTTGATGAGGAAACAACATTATAAACAGATCTGAAAACAGGCCCTTTAACCCTATGCCAGGATAAAATGATAGAAAAATGCCTTGGAGATATATGCCACGTTCAAAGACGGGTAATTGGTTCACATAGTTGTATTCATTCATGATTATATGCTCGTACCACAGTCACAGCTGCCCTAGGTCTGCGTCCCAGCTTCTCAGACCTCAGCTCACTCACTCACATAGCCGCGACTGAACTGCCAATTTTTGGGTTTGGGCAAATGCCACTGAGCCACTGCCACCCATGGTGGTTCACTTAACAAATCACTACTTTTAGCCCAGTAAGAAATGTCAAAAAGAAAATTGAATATTTTGGAGAGGCTTTTTACCGTCTTAAAAACATGAAGAAAGCTCTAGTAAATTTAACCTGTTTGTGGTCCAAATGTATTTCTCACTTTCCCAACACATTCCTAGAAGCTTAACTATTCAGCACAATGAGTTTCTAAGCATTTTTCACAACTTTCAGAGGCCAGGTTAGAGTTTTGCAGTCACTGTAATTATGCCAACAAGTAGCATGCTAACAGCGCATTAGCCTTACTTCCTGGTTCGCAGACAATACAGTCACTTATAGATAGATGCAGACAGCACACAGTGGTCTCATTTTAACCTTAAGAGCTGGTTTTACTATATATGTGCATATATCGGTTATGTCGGCAACAGTAGCTCAGTTGGTAGAGTGTTTGTCCTCTGATCTGAATGTTGGTGGTTCGAAACCAGCTTTCGACGTAAACATCATTGGTAGAGCGGTCAGATCCATCGACCCAACACACCCAACCTTGCCCCCAGTGTCTGTGTACACTGATGTATGAATGTGTGTGTGAATGAGTGAGTGGTTCCTTGATGTAAAGTGCTTTGAGTGCCTTGAAGGTGGAAAAGTGCTGTGCCAAAATGTGACCATGTACTGTATATCTGGAGGCAAGGCAAATTTTACTTTATAATATGACAAAAACTGAGTACAGCTGGTTTAATTCACATGCCAACAATTAACCCAAACTTCCCCGTCTTTAAAAGCAGTGAGTGTACTGTACATACTCGTGGTGTCCCCAGCCGAGCTCCGGGAGGTAGGGCAGTTTCTTGATCCTGATGATGGAGTCGTAGAGTGAAGGCTGCAGGGCCTGAGCCACGGCGTTGGCCAGGATCACAGCGATCATCACGGGAAGAATGTGAGAAATCTGACCCGTCAACTCAAACACGATCACCGCCGTGGAGACTGTGTGGGTGACCGCTCCAGACAGGGCCGCAGCACCTGAGGGAGACGGAGGGGAGAGAGGTGAGAGAGGGTGAGGGAGAGCAGGGTGAGGGTAACAGGAGTCAAGCACTAATGAAGCTGTTCAGAGTGTGGTTCAGAGGGGCAGACTGAGATATTCAGTCTGCTGCTTCTATCATAAAATGAGTTCTTGAGCATCAGTGTGTCTGTATCTACTCTCAATCAGTCAATCTGTAATCAACACCACCACCTTAAAGTAACACTGAGCTTTAAAAGTCCACTATGTAATTTAAAAAAAAAAAAATTTATGCTGCCTCTTTGCCTGGAATGTTCCACAGTATGGCTTTAAATGTATAATGCATTTATTCAATCACAGCTAATTTTAATTTTTTTTTATGCTGCCTCTTTGCCTGGAATGTTCCACAGTATGGCTTTAAATGTATAATGCATTTATTCAATCACAGCTAAAATATATCTACTCGTATCACTCAGCGGGCTCGCCTCTCCACAGATCTATCCTGTTATTTGGCCTGGTGATGTCACCTGCTTGTCTCCATGGACATAGATTAGACATAAACAAACAGACAAGTTTAAAGCCATAATGTGAAACAATCCAAGGTTAGAAGAGCAGGCATAAATGTATCCCGTGAAACTGATTTAAGATCTACAAATATCGGTTAAAACCTCTGAAAAGTACATTTTTGCAAAACTGCTTTAACCATCTTATAGTTGTTTCCCTTCTCATTTACCCTCTTGAAGTTATATTTGGAGTGATTTGTGGATGTTTTCAGCAATCTTTAATCACTTTCAAGACGCCATGTTGCCAGTCAAGTCCGGTTTACGCGCACTGCTCTGTACTTACTCCGCTCGCCGACTGTATTTTCTTAAATGGGTGACATGCGTAGGATTCAGCAGCGTCACGCAGTCATTTTAACACAAACGAAAAAAAATCTGCAGCTCGCTAGTGTAATCTGCAGCTACACATAGGAGGGGCCGACAGCTCCACGGCTCTTTGCTGTGATGACATTTACGGCGTCGTCAGCTCCCATTGGGCACCGCAGTTTTCCAATGTGGAAATCGGCGGACTCGTTTCTTTTATTAAGATGAATATTGCGATTTAAAATGTGCAAATTATGACATAATGATCCGCGGGTGTCGTAGATTATAACTATAGAGCAAGCTCAAGCACAAAACGTGTTCTTTAAGCGACAGTGATCTGATAGACGTGATAGGTAAAGCCATTTAAAATCGTTTGCTCCATCTTGAAATGCCGCAGAATTCTTGACCCACTCCTAGCCCCCTGTAGTAACATCACTCCACTCCTCTGCCTCTTAAACGTATAAAGCGCATATCAACTTTTCACTTAATTTAATCCAAGGA